>PVJS01060591.1:0-11209 GCA_004027185.1 Glis glis | reverse complement strand
AAAAAAAAAAAAAAAAAAAAAAGAGCCGGGTATGGTAGCTCACGCTTATAATCCCAGTACTTGGGAGGCTGAGACAGGAGGATCGCAGGTTTGAAGCCAGCCTCAGCTACTTAGTGAGGCCCTCTGTAACTTACTGAGACCCTGTTTCAAAATAAAGAAAAAAAATAGGGCTGGGGGTGTAGCTCGCAGGTAGAATGCCCCTGGGTTCAATCCCCAGTACCACAAAAAAAAGAGGGGAATCAGTCCTTCAAATGTGGTGGGGCTGTTTTGGGGAGATCAGCTAGGCTGTGCCATGCTCCGGGGCAGAGGTCCCACAGAACAAAATCTCCACCAAGCCCTGGAAGTCCACGGACAGACACAGAAGCTTCCGGAAGCCTTACGCTTCTCTCCCATACACATTTATTGGTTCTCCTTAACTCTAGTCCCCGTTTTTAAAGTAGGAATGGCTGGGATGGCAGGAGGAAGCCCGGGCTCCCACGTTCTGGGGACACTGCAGGCTGACGATGACCTTGCAGGCCTGGATCTGAACCTCCTCCTCCGGGTGGATGACCAGGGCCAGCAGCCGGTCGGCCAGGCGCGACTCGTCCCCAAAGAGGGCTTCGTGCAGGGAGCGCTCGTTGTAGTGCCACTTCACCGCTCGGTAGTGCGGCGAGTTCTGGCCCTCGCTCAGCCGCTCAGCAAACACCAGCACCTCGAACAGCAGGCTCCCTGGCTGTGTGGACTGGAAGAGGTTCAGGAAGCCGGAATGCACCTGCGACGTGGGCCGGAGAGAGAACAGGACTCAGGACTGAGATCCCAGTAAGCGCTAGAATTCCCTCCCTCCCTTCCTTCCTTCTTTTTCTTTTTGGCACTGGGGATTGAACCTACAAGTATATTACCTCCTAGTTATACCCCTGACCTATTTTATTTTTTATTTTTATTTATTTATTTTTTGTGGTACCGGGGATTGAACCCGGGGGCATTCTGCCTCCAAGCTACACCCCCAGCCCTATTTTTTATTCTTTATTTTGAAACTGGGTCTCGCTAAGTCACAGAGGGCCTCACTAAGTAGCTGAGGCTGGCCTTGAACCTGGATCCTCCTGTCTCAGCCTCCCAAGTACTGGGATTACAAGCGTGCGCCACCACGCCCGGCTTATTTTTTATTTTGAAACAGGGTCTCGCTAAATGGCTAAGGCTGACCTTGGACCTGCAATCCTCCTGTCTCAGCCTCCCAAGTACTGAGATTACAGGTGTGTGCCGCCTTGCCCGGTGAGAGGGTAGTTTTCGGTGCGTCTCGTGCGGAGGCCGGAAGAGGAGTGAGACAGCTCGTTGGGGCTCAGGCTGTCTGGGGTCACACTCCTTCCCGCCCCAGCACCTCCGGCCTCTTATCTCACCTGGCAGTTGAGGATGTCGTAGAGAAGGTCGCTCTTCTGCGCCAGGTAGCTCAGCAGCCGGACGGCTTGCACCTAGGGAGAGAGTACCGCGTGAGGAGGCAGCGCCCGGGCCTCGGGGAAGCCCGAGCCTCTGCCCTTCCCACCAGGAGCGTGCCAGGCCCGGGGGGCACCTGTGCCAGGAGACAGTCCGCCTGCAGGATCTCCATGAGGGCGGGCATCACCCGCCGCAGCTGGGGGTGCACGAAGTCGGGCAGCGGCAGGTTGTTGAGCAGTCGGAGGCCCGCGATGTGCAGCTCTGTGTCCCAGACAGTGGAGATGAGCTCCAGCACCTTGATGGAGTGCTCCTGGGCGGAGGAGAGACGTGGTGACCCTGGGCCACGCTGAACAGAGCAGCCGCCCTCACCGAACCCCAGCCGGCATTTGACCCAATGAGCAGCCCCATTGCCCGGAACGTCCTTCTTTGCCCGGCTCTTTCCAGTGTCTGACTGCTGCTTCCCCTCAGGTTCCTCTTTTTTGTTTTCTTTTTGGTGCTGGGGATTGAACCCAGGGGCATTCTACCTCTGAGCTCCACCCTCAGCCCTATTTTATCTTTTATTTTAAGACAGGGTCTCACAGGTTGCTGAGGGTCTCGCTAAATTGCTGAGGTTGGCTGCGAACCTGTGATCCTCTGGTCTCAGCCTCCCAAGTCCTGGGATTCCAGGCGGCGTGAGCCACCACGCCTGACTAAGGCTCCTCTTCTTTACATTACTCCCTAAGTGCTATTACCCAGACTCGCAGTGTTGGATACATTCCATACTGCCCACACACTGATGCCTTTTTCTTTTTTCTACTCTTTTTTGGTATTGGGGATTGAACCCAGGGGCGTTCTACCCCCAGCCCTTTTTATTTTTTATTTTGAAACAGTGTCTGGAGCCGGGCGTGGTGGTACACGCTTGTAATCCCAGTACTTGGGAGGCTGAGACAGGAGGATCCAGGTTTGCGGCCAGCCTCAGCTACTTAGTGAGGCCCTCCACAACTTAGTGACACCCTGTTTCAAAATAAAGACTAAAAATATGGCTGGGGGTGTAGCTCGGAGGTAGAATGCCCCTGGGTTCCATCCCCAGTACCACACACACACAAAAAAAGGGTCTGGCTCCATGGCTGAGGGTCTGAGTTGCTGAGGCTGGCCCCAGCCCTTTTTAGTTTGAGACAGAGTCTTGCCAAGTTGCTGAGGCTGGCCTCCAACCTGCGATCCTCCTGTCTCAGCCTCCCAAGTACTGGGATGACAGGCGTGCACCTGGTGACTTTCAAATTCATGCCCCTGGCTCAGACCTCAATCCTGAATTCCAATTCTGCTCTTCTCGCTGAAGGTCTGGCCGGCCTCTCAGCGGTAATGCTCCCTAGCCAAACTGCTGCTCATGGCGCGGTGGTGGGTTACGCCTTCCTCCCATCTCACCAAGCCCCAAACCTGCGCATCCTTGATTCATTCTCTCTCCCCCCGCCTTTTCCAATCCTATTGGTTCTACCTTCAAAAATGATAAAAAATTAATTGCCGGGAGCCGGGCATGGTGGTGCACGCTTGTAATCCCAGTACTTTGGGAGGCGGAGACTGGAGGATCCGGGTTCACGACCAGCCTCAGCGCGCTCTCTCTCTCTCTCTCTCTCTCTCTCCCTGTGTCTCTCTCTCTCTCTACCTAGTGAGGCCCTCTGCAACTTCGTGAGACCCGGTTTCAAAATAAAGTATAAAAAAATAGGGTCGGGGCGTAGCGCGGAGGTAGAACGCCCCTTGGTTCCATCCCTGGTACCACCAAAAAAAAAAAAAAAATTAATTGCCGGGTATGGTGGCGCACGTTGTAATTCCAGTACTTGGGAGGCTGAGACAGGAGGATCACAGGTTCGAGGCCAGCCTCAGCAACCTGGCGATCTTGGGGTGTTTGCCTGGGCTCTTCCCTCTGCTCGGACGCCCTTCCATAGCCACTCAGAACTCACTGGGCCTCTTCAACACTGCATGAATGCGGCCCACTCCGTGACACCTTCCCTGCCCACCCCGTCCTCATGCCCACAGCATGGGCACATGCAAGACACCTTCGACTTTGAAATAATTATAAAGGATTAATTTACAGTAACATTTTATTTTGAAGTCATTATAAGTCCACAGGAAGTTGCCCCAGCAGTAGAGCGGTCCCCTGGGCCTGCCGTTCAGTGGCTGCGCCTCACCTCATTCCAGTGCAGTATCAAAAACAGGGAGCTGGTGTTGGTATCACGGGGCCTGGTTCTACCTCCCTTATCACATGTACAGGTGGAATCACGTGACCGCCATTGCCGGTGATACATTATTCCATCAGAACTGTCCCCACACAACGCTCTCCCTGTGGGACCCTGTGTAGCCACTACCGTACTTCCCCAGACCAAACCCCTGGCAAATGCTAATCTGCTTTCTGTCTTGGGAACTTTGTGTGTGTGTGTGTGTGTGTGTGTGTGTGTGTAGCACTGGGGATTGAACCCAGGGACGTTCTACCTCCGAGCTACACCCCCAGCCCTTTTTTATTTTTTGTTTGGAAATGAGGTCTGGCTAGGTTGCTGAAAATCTTGCTAAATTACTAAGTTGCCAAGGCTGACCTCAAACCTGCGATCCTCCTGTCTCAGCCTTCCAAATATTGGGATTACAGGTGTGCACCACCATTGCCTGGTTCTGTGAGTCATTTTAGCAAATTATCAAGCCTTAAAAGGGGCTCGTGGGACTCCTCAAGTTTTTAGGCAGTCGATCAGAGGTTAGATTGGCGTGTGGGGCTGAGCCCCGACTCATGGGGTCTGTGCTGACCTTGCATAGTGTCAGAACTGAACTGATTTGTAGAATGGGATACCCAGCCGGTGTTTGGAGAAAGTGGCTGGTGTTGAAGAATCTCGGGGGGCATCCTGCTATTTGGGGTTCAGAGATACCAGTCGGTGCCCTGGTTGAGTTGCACCCTATTAGGGTTAGATATAGAACGGCCCCTTGAAGAGCTCATAAATTGGTGTTTGGAATTGATATAATTGAGTCTTGAGGGTTGTAATGGATTTATCTGGGTGGTGACCCAGGCTGGTAGGGTGTGGCTGGAGGTAGGTCCCTGGGGGTGCAGCCTTGGGGATTATATAAATGGTTCCTCCTCCCCCTGCTCGTGTCTTGCTTCCAGCCTCCATGATGTGAGGAGCACAGTCCACGTGCTCTCCCTTTCTCCACCTCCCGCCGCCATGCCCTGAGATCCGCGGTCCCCGGCCTCACATGGACTGAACCCAAAACCATAAGAAAATAAACCTTCTTTCCTTTAAGTTACATGGTCAGTCTTTTAGATTATAGCCGTAAGAATGCTGACCAGAACACACCCCGAGATTCAAAGCTCTCAAGACCTGCTGGGAATCTGACCACTGTCTCCCCCACTTATTTCTAGATTACAAACTCAGAGTTGGGCATGGTGGCGCATGCCTGTAATCCCAGTACTTGGGAGGCTGAGACAGGAGGATTTCAGATTCGAGGACTGCCTCAGCAACTTAGCGAGACTCTCAGCAACCTAGGGAGACCCTGTTTCTGAATAAAAAATAAAAGCCGGGCGTGGTGGCGCACGCTTGTAATCCCAGTACTTGGGAGGCTGAGACCGGAGGATCCGGGTTCGTGGCCAGCCTCAGCTACTTAGTGAGGCCCTCCGCAACTGAGTGAGACCCTGTTTCAAAATGAAGAATAAAAAATAGGGCTGGGGGTGTAGCCCGGAGTTAGAATGCCCTGGGTTCAATCCCCAATACTTCAAAAATAAATAAAAAATAAAATAGGGCTGAGGGTGTAGCTCGGAGGTAGGACACCCCTGAGTTCAATCCCCAGCACCACAGAAACAAAGAAACAAACAAAAAAAATTCACACCCAAACCAATTTCTAGAACATGACCATTTCTCCTGTGCCAACTGAAGGACCCAGACGGTGGCCGCCCTGTGTCCCCCCCCCCCCGTCCCTCTGCTCGCTCGCCCCGGGCGCACCTGGATTTTGAGCCGGAACTTCCTGATGCCAGAGAAGGCCTTCAGCGCGTTCAGAGCCTGGATCTTGACGCTGTTGTCCTTGTCATCCAACATCTCGCCCAACAAGCTGATGTCATCGTTCGTGCAAGCAGAGGCCTGGAGCGTGCGGGGAGAGAGGGAGAGGCAGGAGAAGCGGGTGTCCTGGGCACCGCCCCCGTGTCACCCAGACCCCCCAGCACGCCCCTCCCACCGCCCGCCAGCGCCGCCGGTCCCTCCCGTCACCTCGGCCTCCAGCAAGTACACGCAGCGGGTGATGCTGTGCAGGAGCATGCTCTTGGTGTACTCGTCCTGCCTGCACTCCAAGGAGTTGAAGAGTCGCCGGAGCTCCCCCGAGTCCCGCCCGTGGCGCTCCCGCTCGATCGCCAGGCCTAGACAGCCACCCAGCCCAGTTCAGGCTCTGGGCTCAGAAGTGATGAAAGAGTGGGGTTGGGAAGCAGGGGAGAGGGACCCGGGGACAAGGCTGCCTGGACTTTTTCTAAAAAGCACCCTTCTTGCCATATGCAGACGGTATACCACATACCCCCGAACCGGGTGTGCACTGCACGAGGGGACATAGCGCATGTCGTATTGTTTATAGCATAATGTCATACATTTGTGTGTTTACTATCGTAATCTCCTGGCACGTGGCAGTAGCGAGTAGTGTTTCGTTGTGGTCGGCATATGGCAACGATACTCCAGCAGGTGGCAATTACGGGTCTCACAGAAAGGGCCTCTTTTCTGACTGTACCATGTGGACTAGTGGCAGCTCGGGGCATGTAGGCTTCCAGTCTCCCTTTCCTCCAAGTCTCAAGTTCCTGGGCTAATGAGGGATGCTGAGAGCTGCTGATACCAAGTCTCCAAGAAGGGGAGTCCCGGAGGCAGAGAGAATGTCAGGTTTGGAGACCTGGGAACCGCTTGCGGGCAATCGATTGCCCAGGGACCCCCAGCTAGCATCTCAGGGTGCTGCAGGGTGGGCCTGAGGGAGATGGGGAGGAGGAAGAGAGGAGAGAGGCGCTGGAGGGAGTCACCTTTGGGCTGTCCCTCAGGGGTGGCCTCGGGAGCAGGTGCCTCGGGGGGCAGAGCCCTCTCCCCAGGGCCCGCACACTCACGGGCGATGCAGATGGGTGAGTTGGTGCAGAGGGGAGGCTTGCACTTCATGCCAGCCTTGATGGCCTTGTACAGCAGGTAGATGGCCCCGGCGCCCGTGGCCAGGCCCACCACGCTCTTGCGGATGTCCAGCTGTCCCAGGTACTGGGGGATGCTCTTGCCCATAGCTTCGGCCTTGTTCCCCGGGAGGCAGATAGGGCCGGAGGCACCTGGGAGGGGCCTTCCGGAACCAGAACTCTGGGCCAGGAACCAGGGCCAGAATTGGAACCTAGGCAACAAAGGAAACTGGGGAGACGATGGGGCGGAGGGTGGTAGCTGGGAAATGGGGCGGCTTGGAAGGAGGAGGCTCAGCTTTGGCGGCTGCGGAGATGAAGCAGGGCAGTCTAGGGGTACCTGGAGCAGGCGCCGGCTGGGGGTGCGGCTCAACGCTAGAGTGCTCATCCAGCATACGCAGGCCCTGCGTTCCCTCCCCAGCATCGAGAGGAGAAAATGCGAAGGAAGGCCAGGAGGTCCTTCGTGTCCTCTTTTCTTGAGGGGCGCAGGTTGGAGGGACCCCCACAGGTAGCGCTGGAGGTGGCCTTTCTTCCACTAGGGGGCAGCAGAGGCCTGCGCCTGGCCGGGGCCTTTGGCGGTCCTGGAGGGGACTTGAGGGTGTGTCCCTGCCCTCCCATCTTTGATTTTTTCCACGGTGGGTCTACCCTTGTGCCCCTGGGCTCCCTCCCCCACTGGAGGATGAGAAGGAAGGGGGCCTGAGGACCGTTTGCAGTCCGGAGGCAACCCATCCTTTTCCGAAGGCTTCCACAGGTCGCCTGGACGTCTCTGTGGGGTGTAAAGCTCTCGGGGTGGTGGCTTTGCAGCGTCTGGCAAGAGTCCCACACTTAGCCGGGGTTTGAGTCGTGTTCTGGAAAGCAGGGCCCCGGGCCCGTCTCACCCAGGCGATGCTGGAGGGGAAGGAACCGGGGGAAGTTCCCGGGTCTGTTTCTGCACCTGTTCCCCGAGACAATCCAGAGTTTCAATTCTGCCACTCCAGGGTTGAGCCGTGCTAGGTCTGAGCCTTTCAGCCGTGGTGGGAGGGTAGGGGTGCCTCCTCCCCCATGAGAGGCTTGAGTTCCCCTCTGGAGTCAGAAAACGCCGCCACCCCAGAGTACAGAAGCCGCCATGGAGGCCTGGTCTCCACCACTAGGATGAGCAGGTGCGACCCGACCCTCTGGCCTCCCTCTCTTGTACAGAACAGGGAGGTGACAGGCTCCGGCTAGGGCCAGCCCACAGCCGGCTGAGCAGGGCCGTGCCAGGACAGGGAGCACCTGCCGGGAGAGCTGGGCCGGAGGCTCCGGGTCCTGGGCTACACTGGGGCTGGAGGGATGGAAGGAGGGCAACAGAGAACCAGCACTGAGACACTGCGGCCTGCCAGGCTCGCCCATGCAGACCCTCAGTCCACCGCACCCTGGGCTGTAGGCCGGGAATGGGCACGCTCCTGGACCGCCATTGTCTCCTGGGCCAGCTGGTGCAGAGGGGCGTGTCTGGGGCCTTCCTCGAGTACAGTTCCTGGCTTTCCACCCAGCCCCAAGGTGGGTGACGGCGTGAACCCCTGCACCGAGGGGCGAGGAGAGGCCCCCAGAGGCTCCCCACTGCAGCGGAGCCGCCATGGCGTCCCATGAGCTCCAGGCAGGAGTCAGCTGCCTGACGGGAGAGGGTCGTTTTAGGGGCCAAGGTGACCTTGGCGATCTGAATTGATCCCTCAGGACAAGAACCCTGCTCTGCCCTTCCTGAAGTGACACCCAGAGCTCCTGCCCCTGTCCCGGGGACTTGATCCTGCAACCCACACATCTTAGGCAGATGTGCTCACCTGTTTTTGTTTTGGGTTTTTTTTTTTTTTTTGGTGCTGGGGATTGAACCCAGGGGCATTCTACCTCCGAGCTCCACCCCCAGCCCAACTTTATTATTATTATTATTATTATTATTATTATTATTATTCTTTATTTTGAAACAGGGTCTCACTAAGTTGCGGAGGGCCTCACTAAGTAGCTGAGGCTGGCTGCGAACCCAGATCCTCTAGTCTTAGCCTCCCAAGTACTGGGATTACAAGCGTGCGCTACCACGCCTGGCTTTATTCTTTTATTTTTGAAATAGGGTCTCACTAAGTTGCCAAGAGCCTCACTAAGTTGCTGAGGCTGTCCTTGAACCTGTGATCCTCCTGTCTCCGCCTCCCAAGTACTGGGATTACAAGTCTGCGCTACCATACCCGGCTTATTATTATTATTTTTTATTTTGAAACAGGGCCTCACTAAGTTGCTGAGACTGGCCTCTAGCCTGCGATCCTCCTGTCTCAGCCTCCCAAGTACTGGATTGCAGGCGTGCGCCACCACGCCCGGCTCCACCTGTTCTTCAGAGACCTCCAAAGAGAGTTCTCTCTTGGCTGGAGCCTCCCTCCCCCCTGCTCTTCCTAAATCCCACTTCTGCCTCTGATTCCGAGGGAGGGGACGCAGACTCCCTGCCAGGGTGACTCTCCCCAGTCCACAGCGGGCACGATGAGCAGACAGACGGAGGAATGTGTGTGTCAGTGTAGAGTCAATGACTCCTTTCTTGGGAATGACTGGTGGGGATTTTTGTTGTTCTTTGTTTTGCTTCTTTAGAGATGGGACCCTGCCATATTGCCCAGGCTGGTCTCTAATTTCCGGCCTCCAGTGATCCTCCTGCCTCAGCCTCCCTGAGTAGCTGGGACTACAGGTGACACCACCTGCCGGGCAGAAACGAATGGGTTCAATTTTGATGTTCGTGTGTGTGTGTGTGTGTGTGTGTGTGTGTGTGTGTGTAAAAGAGAGAGAGAGAGAGAGAGAGAGACTGGGGATGGAAATCAGGGACATTCTACCTCTGAGCTACACCCTTGAGCCCTATTTTATTCTTTTATTTGGAAACAGGGTCTCACTAAGTAGCTGAGGCTGGCTGCAAACCCGTGATCCTCCTGTCTCAGACTCCCAAGTACTGGGATTATAAGCGTGCACCACCACGCCCGGCTTTGTTCTTATTTTGAGAATTAAAATGTACTTTATGGAATCATGGGAACAGATGGTAGGTGTGTCTTGAATGTTCTCTGGGAACATATATTAAAAGCCACAACTCTTTTTGGGAACTTGGCTCTGTTTATTTTCTTCTGTTTGGTTTTTCTGACACATCTAAAAAGGGTGGCCAGGAAAAAATGTGCGAGTCCGTATACAGAGGGGCAGCCGTGCGCGCCTTACCTGCCCGGGCACGCACCTCTGCGCCACCAGGGCCAGCGCTCCCTCCAGGGAGAGTCCAGCAGACCTCCTCGCCGTGTTCAGTGGAGTGGACACGCGCGGGCTGCAGCCAAACTGTCACGGCGCAGAACTAGTGCAGCCGCCACTGTGGCTCTACGATCTTTGTGCCTCATTTCCCCACCTGTAAAATGGGACTGATTAGATCTACTTCATGGGGTCAGGAGGATTAAGTGAAGCATTTGGAACAGTACCCTGTGCACAGAGCTCCGCCGACCATACTGAGGGTCCGCCTGGACAAAACGAGTGGGAGCCCGATCCCAGCGATCCAGGCCTGGCAAGCACCCATTCGCCCCTCCACTCACCCACTACCCGCGCTCCCTACACCAGGAGCACCATGCCCCAGCCCATTCCCAGAGCTACTTTTTTTTTTTTTCGGTACCGGGGATTGAACCCAGGGGCACTCTACCTCTGAGCTCCACCCCAACCCTATTTTTTATTCTTTATTTTGAAACAGGGTCTCACGGAAGTTGCAAAGGGCCTCACTAAGTAGCTGAGGCTGGCTGCGAACCCTGATCCTCCTGTCTCAGCCTCCCAAGTACTGAGATTACAAGTTTGCACCCCACACACACACCCCCGGCTCCCTGAGCTACTTTTAAAAACCGTCCAAGCCAGTAATCCCAGTACTTGGGAGGCTGAGACAGGAGAATCCCAGGTTAGAGGCCAGCCTCAGCAATTTAGAGAGGCCTTGTTTCAAAAATTTTAAAAAGGGTTGGGGAGTAGCCAGGCGTGGCAGGGCCCACTTGTAATAATCCCAGTACTTGGGAGGCTGAGACAGAAGGATGACAGGTTCGAGGACAGCCTCCGCAAGTGATAAGACTCATCAACCTAGCAAGACCCTGTTTCAAAATAAAAATAAAATAGGGCTGGGGGTGTAGCTCAGAGGTAGAAGGCCCCTGGGTTCAATCCCCAGTGCCAAAAAAGGGTTGGGGGTGTAGCTCAGAGGTCGATCGCCCCAGGACCGCCCCCCAACACACACACACACCCCTCTTGCAGGATCCGAGGCCGCTAGCCGGGACCCCCGCCCCCGCCAGCGCCTCCCGCCCGGCCCGGCAGGGCACGTGGGGGCCGGAGGATGCTGGCGCCGGCTCCCCCGCCGGCCTCCGCCCGCGCCCTCCCTCCTCCCGCTCCCTCCTCCCGCATCCGGCGGCGGGCACAGGATGTTCCCTCGCTCCGTGCTCCCCGCCCCCGCGCACTTTCTCCCGCCCGGCACCTAGCTTAACCCCTTCCCTCCCGCCGGGCCCGCGCGGCCTCCGCGGCCTCCCTGGCCGGGGTGGAGGCTAGAGGCCCCCCAGGACCGAGCGCGCACCCCACACAGCGGCGCGCCCAGCTGGGCCAGGGCTCGGAGGGGCGCCGGCCTCCAGCCCGCCCCGACCCCGGCCTCCGGGCCGCCGCGGCCCCGGGTGGCGGGAGAAGATGGAGAGGCCACGCCCC
>PVJS01060590.1:0-10000 GCA_004027185.1 Glis glis | reverse complement strand
CTCTGTCTTAACCTTCCTTCCTTCCTTAATCTATTTTCTCTTTCTTTCTTTTTTCTTTCCTTCTTTCTCTCTCTGTCTTAACCTACCTTCCTTTCTTCCTTCCTTCCTTCCTTCCTTCCTTCCTTCCTTCCTCTCTTTCTTCTTTTTTGGTGGTACTGGGGATTGAACTCAGAGGCGTTCTACCTCTGCGCTACATGCCCAGCCCTATTTTATGTTTTATTTTGAAACAGCGTCTCACTAAGTTGTGAAGGGCCTTACTTAATTGCTGAGGCTGGCCTCGAACCTGCGATCTTCCTGTCTCAGCTTCCCAAATACTGGGATTACAGGCCAGATAGTTTCAAAATCCAGCTAACAGCCGGGTGTGGTGGCACACGCCTGTAATCCCAGTACTTGGGAGGCTGAGACAGGAGGATCCCAGGTTCAAGGTCAGCCTCAGCAGCTTAGAAACACCCTGTTTCAAAAATTAAAAAAAAAAATAAAAAAGGCTGGGGATAGAGCCCGGAGGCAGAATGCCTCTGGATTCAATCTCCCAGTACGCCTCCCCTTCCGCTTCCTTCTCAGAATTCCAGCCCCCGGCCCCTCCCTCAATCCGCTCACCTCCGCAGACAGCGTCTTCCAGGGCGCCTCGCCCGGGCCTCCCACTCCCGGGACGTCCATGCTGCTGCTGGCTGCAGAAGCTGGGGAGCAACGTGGCTGGGCCCGGGAAGGGGCGTGGCCGGGGCGGGGCTTGTTCAGGCTCCGCCCCCTTGTCCGTCCTGATCCCAGTATCCTGAAGCGGTTTCCCGCCGACCCTGCGGGCGCTGATTGGCTACAGGGCGGAGACGCCGGCTTCCGATTGGTCGAAGGGCGGTCTTGAAAAAATCTGTGGTCTCAGGTTTAGGCGCGAGCGGGGTGGATGCAGACTGAGAGTCCCTGAGTGCTGAAAGTCTCCGGGAAGCCATGAGCTACATCACCCTGCCCACACTGCTGCCGGATTCCCCCAGCAAGACCCGGGGCCAGATCCAGGTGCGGGGCCGGGGACGCGGGTCGGGATGCGGGTCGGGATGCGGTGCGGGGCCGGTCCCACAGAGACTGCTTCTCTCCTAGGTGATCCTGGGGCCCATGTTCTCAGGAAAAAGGTAATAGTTTCATAGGAGGGTGGGCTTCTCCCCGGGACCCCGCCCTCCCTGGGGTGGTGGACCTCCTCCCTGGGACACCCCCTCCGTCTTCCCTGAGCCTGCGCCCCACTCGGGAGGTCCCCCCATTCCAGACAGCCGGCCCCACCCGGCCCGCGCCTTCCCGCCCGCATTCCTGACCTCCCTGGAATCCCAGCCCCTGAGGAAACCCTTGCTCCTGCAGGCATGTCATGGCTGCGTCCTGAGCTGGACACAGCTGGTTGCAGCCTAGCTCCCCGCCACGTCCTCAGGGGCGTCCAGTTGTGCCCACTGTGGGCCACGCATTGTCTGAGGATCCCCCTCCTGCGACCGGTTCTTTATGTGACCCAAAAAACTTTGGGTTTCAATCCCCTTTCAATCAGTACCTTGCAGTACTGGGGGCTGAATCCAGGGGCATTCTACCCTCCCAGCCCTATTTTTTTATTCTTTATTTTGAATCTCACTAAGTTGTGGAGGGCCTCACTAAGTAGCTGAGGCTGGCCGCGAACCTGCGGTCCTCTGGTCTCAGCCTCCTAAGCACTGGGATTACAAGCGTGTGCCACTGTTAGAAGTAAATTTTTATGGCATCATTAAAAAAGACACATAGTTGAAAGCAGCTCGGCAAGGTGAGTTTTACTTTTTGCAAAAAGTGTTCCTGTCACCAGGAAGGCTGGGGTACAAGAACAACATGGAGGAAATTGCTGGGCGTTTTATCTTTAGCGCCAGGCTTCTGGGCTGTGTTTCTATTGGTGGGAACACAGCCTCACAATCTTTATGCCATTGGCTGAAGGGGACGCTGGGGTAGGGGTCAGCACTCACAGTTTTTAGGAAATGCTATCTACAGAAATACAAGCACAGGTACACAGATACAGTTACACAAATGGCAGCTTTACAACATAGCGCCCAAGTCAAGCCATTCCTTTGCTAGAAAAGATCTATTTCTCACACCACCACACCTGGCTGACCCTAGAAACTTAAGATAACTCCCGCACCGCATGGCTGAAGCCATGGGGCTTTGGTTTGGCGTGGGTGGGGGGCTGAGGGGTGGGGGGTGGGGGGTCATTCCCTGGCCGGGTGGGGCAGTGAGCCCCCCTATCCGAGCACAGGATCGCTCCACTCAAATCCCTTGCTCCACTCAAATCCCTTGCCAGAGGGTGAAGTTCAGATCAGACTACTCGTGCCCAGGAGCAAGCACTTCCCATACTGCCCCACAATGCTTTGCAAAATTCATTGAGTCAGGCGCGGTGCAGGCTTGTAACCCTAGTACTTGGGGGGCTGAGACAGGAGGATCACAGGTTGGAAACCAGCCTCCGCGATTTAGCGAGGCCCTCAGCAACTTAGAGAGACTCTGTTTCAAAATAAAATAGGACTGGGAGTGTAGCTCAGAAGTAGAATGCCCCTGGGTTCAATCCCCACTACCAAAAAAAAAAATCTCTGGAGCCAGTCATGTTGGTTATGCCTGTAATCCCAGTATACTTGGGAGGCTGAGACAGGAAGATGGAAGACCCCAGGTCAGCCTCAGCAACATAGTGAGACCCTATTTTCAAACAAAAAATAAAGTAAAATAGGGCTGGATGGTGTAGCTCGGAGGTACAATGCCTCTGGGTTCAATCCCCGGTACTTCCTCCCCGCCCCCCCCCAAAAAAAGCTGCACAGCTCTGGAATGACTTAACCTTACTCCTCCAACCCTTCCGGGACCGCCCAGGCTAGCGCCCTTCCCGCCATCCTCCCGTTGACAGCTCTGACTCCACCCCGCGGGTTGTACTAATAACCTTGGCCCGCCAAGCTGCACTGCGCAGCGCACGTGCGTCCTCTAGTGGCGTGGCAGTGAACTTCACTAGCCCCTTCTCCCAGGCGCTGCTGCTCTGGTTCTTCTGCGGGTTTCCGCGTTGCGCCACTAGAGGGCGGTGGGGGGCCTCCGGGCGCGCTGACCTCCCCTGACCCTGTCATCTTGCAGCACCGAGCTCATGAGACGAGTCCGGCGCTTCCAGATCGCCCAGTACAAGTGCCTGGTGGTCAAGTATGCCAAAGACACGCGCTACGGCCACAACTTCTCCACCCATGACCGGTCAGTCCCTGCCCCCTCCAGTCTTCGTCCAGTGACAGCTTGTCAGAGCTCTGTTTAGTGGGGATGGTTGGTCATCCCTATTCCTGGCATTGAACAGTTTAAATGCCCAAACGCGCCAGCTCCAGGATGCCTGGCAAGGTAGCCTAGGACCTGGCCATCTGCCGGGATCGAGCCCCACGGTTCTCTGCAGTGGGTGCGATTTTACCTACCTGAAGCCATTTGACAATATCTGGATGCGTCTGGCCTCTGGTGGGTAGAGGTCAGGAGTGCTGCTATACCTCCCCAGGTGCCCAGGACGATTTCTATCGCCCCAGACCATCTGGCCCCAAATGGCCGGCGTTGGGAAACCCTGCTCTAGAGTTTGCGCCTCTGCAGAGGCCCCACGCTGCCTTAGTTTGGCCTGCACATTGATTTCTGTTTAATTTTTTAGTCGTGTGTCCTTAGCTGGCTCCCTGTCCTCTTACAGCTTTCTGGGTTTTATGTTTATCTGCTTGAGGGCTGTAGACATTTCTGCCTGCAACCTCAGGGCAGGAGTTAAATTTAGTTCCTTGGCAGCGGATTGGGGGCCTGTGTTTCTGAGCCGGAGGCGTGCTTTTCCCAGTCCTCTGGACTCGCCCCCAGCGGCAAAGCTGTGTTGTACCAGGCCTACAGGAGCTGCATCTGGAGTTGCTAATGGCTGTCCAAAAAACAAAGTTGCCCGGCGTGCGGCCTGGGGTGGGAGCCCTGGGGTTTCTGAGTTGGAGTGAAGGATGCCCAGGACTCAGAGAGAGTAAGTATGGGGACTCAAGCGACACTTGCCAGCCAGGTTGTCTAATGGAGGTCATTGACTTTGCCAACTTCTCTTCATCCTCCCTAATGGTGAGGTCCGCCACCTAGGAGGGGTGCTCATGGGGAGGACGGGGAAAGCGGAGGAGATCGCGTTGTGCCATGGTTACAGTGCACCTTCTGGGGTGGGTCGGATCCGAGAGCTCTGCCAGGGGATCACAAGCCACTGTCACAGACTAATGGCATTGACAAAGCTCCAGAGGTGTGGCCCTGGCCAAAGCCACAGTCCACTTGCTGCTTGTCCTCCCTCTGGTCTTGTCTATTTGGGGAGGAAGGAGAGAATTTATTTATTCTGATTTTTGGTACTGAGGAATAAACCCATTACAGGCGTATGCCACTGTGCTGGGCTGGCAGAGGGAATTTAAAATGCACAAGATATTATTTCATGTTCTTCCAA
The DNA here is from genome assembly GCA_004027185.1 of Glis glis. NCBI lineage: Eukaryota > Metazoa > Chordata > Mammalia > Rodentia > Gliridae > Glis > Glis glis. Next base: position 5,577 of record PVJS01060590.1, on the reverse strand, counting down.
GACCTTGAAGATTATTATCGAGAGATGCAAACTAAGCAGTAGTTGTGAAGTACTTTATTTGTTATAAATACAGCTGCAAGCCAGGTGTGGTGGCACATGCTTGTAATCCCAGTACTTGGGAGGCTGAGATAGGAGGATCACAGGTTCTAGGTCAGTCTCAGCAACTTAGTGAGACCCTGTTTCAAAATAAAAGAATAAGCTGGGTGTGGTGGTGCACGCTTGTAATCCCAGTACTTGGGAGGCTGAGACAGGAAGATCACAGATTCACAGCCAGCCTCAACAACTTAGCGAGACCCTGTTTCCAGATAAAAACTAAAATAGGGCTGGGAGTATAGCTTGGCAGTAGAATGCCCCAGGATTCAATCCCCACTACCATGAACCGGGCGTGGTGGTGCACGCCTGTAATCCCAGTACTTGGGAGGCTGAGACCAGAGGATCCAGGTTCGCGGCCAGCCTCAGCTACTTAGTGAGGCCCTCCACAACTTAGTGAGACCCGGTTTCAAAATAAAGAATAAGAAAAAAAATAGGGCTGGGGGTGTAGCTTGGAGGCAGAATGCCCCTGGGTTCAATCCCCAGTACTGCAAAAAAAAAAAAAATCCCCAGTACCAATGTATAAATTATATATATGTATACGTATATATGTATGTATTTTTTGTTATTTGGTGCTGGGGATTGAGGCCTTATATGTGCTAGGCATGTGATCTAGCGCTGAGCTACACCCCTTAGCTCCCCCTTAAAGTTTCAAAGTGTGTATGTGTGTGTGTGTGTGTGTGTGTGTGTGTTACTAGGGATTGAACTCAGGAGCATTCTACCTCTGAGGTATACCCCCAGTTCTATTTTATTTTTTATTTGGAAACAGGGTCTCACTAGGTTTCTGAGGGTCTCACTAAGTTGCTAAGGCTAGCTTTGAACCTGTGATCCTGTCTCAGCTTCCCAAGTACTGGGATTACAAGGGTATACCACCACGCCTGGCTTTAAAGTATTTTATGATAGCAGTGATAGAAGGATAAATGTCCAGGCTGTTATAATGATTTGTTCTTCTGAATTTTAAAGGAAATGAAAACATTTTGTTGGCCCCTAAGGATATCCTGGGCTCTTGCACTGTCCCTGATGAAGACGTCTCCCTGGGGCTGGGGTGCAGCCCAGGGGCAGAGCACTTGGCCTTGCATGCTGAAGGCCCTGGGTTTCATTCCCAGCACCGCACACACACACACAAAAAGATAGTTGGCTTTGTCGGCCTCCATCCTCTGCACCAAAAGATAAAAGAGTTTGGAATCTCCTTTGAGCTTCATATTGGCATTGCTGAGTCCTCGTCCAAAACGGCAAGCGAAGCAACTTGTATTAAATGATTTGTTCTTCTGAATCTTAAAGGAAATGAAGACATTTTGTTGGCCCCTAAGGATATCCTGGGCTCTTGCACTGTCCCTGATGAAGACGTCTCCCTGGGGCTGGGGTGCAGCCCAGGGGCAGAGCACTTGCTTTGTGTGCTGAAGGCCCTGGGTTTCATTCCCAGCACCGCACACACACACACACACAAAAGATAGTTGGCTTTGTCGGCCTCCATCCTCTGCACCAAAAGATAAAAGAGTTTGGAATCTCCTTTGAACTTCATATTGGGCATTGCTGAGTCCTCGTCCAAAACGGCAAGTGAAGCAACTTGTATTAAATGACTGGTTTCAGAAGCCGGGTGTGGTGGCTCACGCTTGTAATCCCAGTACTTGGGAGGCTGAGACAGGAGGATCACGGGTTCGCGGACAGCCTCAGCTATTTAGTGAAGCCCTCCGCAACTCAGTGAGACCCTGTTTCAAAATAAAGGATAAAATAATAGGGCTGGGAGTGTAGCTCGGAGGTAGAATGTTCCTGGGTTCAATCCCCAGTACTGTAATAAATAAATAAATAAACAAATAAATGATTGGTTTCAGAAGTCAAGCATGGTGGTGCACACTTGTAATCCCAGTACTTGGGAACTGAGACAGGAGGATCACAGGATCGAGGACAGCCTCAGCAAGTAGTGATACTCTCATCAACCTAGCGAGACCCTGTTTCCAAATAAAAATAAAATAGGGTTGGGGGTGTAGCTCAAAGGTAGAATGCCCCTGGGTTCAATCCCCAGCACCACAATAAAATAAATAAATGATTGGTTTCTGATGGGGCCTTATTCTCAAATCCTGCACCATAGATGCCAACTTCTCAGAGCTCTGCGAGGCAGTACTACAGCCTGCCCTGTAGGTAGAGGGTGGCCCAGACAGTGCAGCCCTCACCCCTGCCTTCAGCTCCTCCTCAGTCCCCCTCACCTTGCTCACGCGCTGGCTCTCTCTTCCCAGGAATACCATGGACGCGCTGCCGGCCTGCCAGCTCCGGGATGTGACCCAGGAGGCCCTGGGTATGGCTGTCATAGGTATCGACGAAGGACAGTTTGTAAGTTGGCTTGTCTTCTTAGCAACGCCCTCTTTCTCCTTTTCCCCCTGCCGGTTTGGAAGTTACTAGTTCTACCTCTGATCTTTTAGTAAAGTAACAGGGTTGACTTGCTTCATCTAGTGTCAGAATACCCTTCGAATCCCCCTTACTGCCTTTTATCTTATTGTCATAGAGGATGTAATTTACCTTTAAAAAATTAGCTGGGCGTGGTGGTGCACGCCTGTAATCCCTGGACTTGGGAGACTGAGACAGGAGGATTGTGTGTTCGAAGCCAGCTTCAGCAACTTAGTTAAGACCCTGTTTCAAAATAAAATAGTGCTGGGGGTATAGCTTAGAAGTAGAATGCTCCTGGGTTCAATCCCCAGTACCACCAAAAATAAAAAAATTTAGCCCGGTGTGGTGGCACATACCTGTAATCTCAGCACTTGGGAGACTGAGACTGGAAAATCACAGGTTCAAGGCCAGCCTCAGCAGTTTAGCAAGACCCTTAGCAACTTAGCAAGACCCCGTTTCAAAATTAAAAGGGCTGGGGGTATAGCTCATAGATAGAATGCCTCTGGATTCAATCCCTAGTACCAAAAAAAAAAAAAGAAAAAATCACAATGAAGAGGAGAATTGGGTTTCTCCTCCTTGATGTGTAGGGAGCGTTTTGTCCGGCTCATCGCTTCTTACGGCAGGGTGTGGAGGTGGGAGGCTCGCCCGTCTTTGTCTTCTGGTTTAAGCTGGGGAGCTCGCCAACAGTAGGGTGATCGTGTTGCTTTAGAAATAGACACAGCTAGGCGGCTGCCATCGGTCTGGGGGCTACTTTCTGGGCAGGTGGTCTGTCTCTTTTCTATGAGAACAAGGTGTCCAAGGGAGGGTTTGTTTTTTTATATCTGCTACTTTGATTCATAACAACTCATTTTTGTTTAACAATTTACTGGGTTTTGTTTTTAATCTATGTTGCTCCTTCCATCATCCTTCTGAAACATCTTGCTTTGGTCTTTCCCAGCTATTTGCGCTTCCGTTTCTTCAGGAAAGCATCTCTGTTTGGGTTTGTGGGTTGTCTTGTGGTCTTTGCTCTCTTCCGGTGCTTTAGAATTTTTTTTGTGGTTGCAAGTTTTTCTTGAATGAATAAAACCAAAGCTCACTCGCAATGGGACTTAATTTACTTAATTCTTTAGGCAATTTTAAGGTTTTCTCCAGTCCAACGGGAAGGTAACAAGAGCTGCTATAACAAACACACTCCAAACTCCGGAAGCTTACCATGACAGACAGTTTTTAAAACGTGCCAAATAAAGATGGGGTATACAGCCAGGCGTGGTGGCGCACACCTGTAATCTTAGTACTTTGGAGGCTGAGACAGGAGGATCGCAGGTTCACAGCCAGCCTTAGCACTTTAGCGAGGCCTTCTGCAACTTATTGAGACCCTGTTTCAAAATAAAAAATGAAATGGGAAGCCGGGCGTGGTGGCGCACACTTGTAATCTCAGTACTTAGGAGACTGAGACCGGAGGATCGGGGTTTGCAGCCAGCCTCAGCTACTTAGTGAGTCCCTCTGCAACTTAGTAAGACCCTGTTTCAAAATAAAGAATAAAAACAGGGCTGGGGGTGTCACTGGGAGGTAGAATGCCCCTGGGTTCAATCTCAAGTACCACTACAAAAAAAAAAAAAAGATGGGATATATTCAAAGTATACAGTGTGATGATTTAAGTATACCACACTTCAGAATTTTATTTCTCTTGCTCACAGTCCTATGTGGCTCCAGCGGATCAACAGGAAGGCCTGTCCGCAGGGCTCCTCATTGTCACTGGGTGGCCCCATTCAGAGAGTAGAGGGGAACCCCAAGGACACCCTGGCTGGGGGCTTTCATGGACCAGGCTAGAGGCCGCACCCACCGCCTCTGCTGACCTCCTGCAGACTAGCATTTGAGCACCATCCCCTCCTCTTGCATTTAGTCTAGCTCTACGCCCTGGAGAAGGGAGAAGCTTGGTTGGTTGGCAAGTCACAACCCTAAGCTTCGTCCCCTACCCACGCGTGGGGCCTCTCCCCTGTGAGCTGGACTCTGAGCAGCCAGTGCCACTCTGGGTTCCTGACCCCCCCACCTGGGTATGCAGGTGCGTTTCTAGTCATCAGGTGTGCGGTGATTCCAGGCAAGCAGGTGAGCTGGGCCAGCTGGGGCCCAGTCCCTGTCTCTTCCACACTGCTCTCCGATGGATCTGAGGATACAGGGTCAGCTTTGGGGGAAGCACCCTCTCCCTCCGGACCTGTTGCTAGAGCTGCTTGGTAGCTCTGCGCTCCTGGCTTTCTGTGCCTCCCCACGCACACGTACATGCACACGTGCACACGCACGCAGGGCCCTTCTCATCCCCCCTTGGTTGATATCCCAATGCCTGGGTCAGCACCAGTGTACCACTTGCCCCAAAGTCCTGTTTCCCATTCTTTTTTTTTTCTGCGGAGCTGGGGATTGAACCCAGGGGCATTCTACCTCCGAGCTACACTCCCCGTCCTATTTTTATTTTTTATTCTTTATTTTGAAACAGGGTCTCAGTTGCGGAAGGCCTCACTAAGTAGCTGAGGCTGGCCAAGAACCTGCGATCCTCCAGTCTCAGCCTCCCGAGTACTGGGATTACAAGCATGCGCCCCCATGCCTGGCTCTGTTCCCCATTCTTAGCTGTAGAAGGGATTTATTTTTCTACTTCCTTTCTGATGAGCAGGTAGAACTTGAGTTCAGCCTGTGTGAGTATTTACTAGACTCACTATAAAGGCATCGCTGTTCTTTGATTCTGCCTGCGCCTCTGGGCCTTTGTTCTCTACAGGAATTTCAGGGTCTTCCTGCTGCAAAACAAGTCGCAAGGACTGCCTGCCCTCCTCCATCCTTGCTGTGGACAGCCTGCTGGGCCATAGCGGAGGCCGCGACTTTTTTTTTTTTTTTTTTTTTTGGTGCTGGGGATTGATCCCAGGGGCATTCTACCTCTGAGCTACACCCCCCAGCCCTATTTTATTTTTATTTATTTACTTATTTATTTGCAGTACTGGAGATTAAACCCACGGGCACTCTACCTCCGAGCTACACCCCCAGCCCTATATTTATTCTTTTTTTTTTTTTTTTTTTTTTTTTTTTTTTTTTTTTGCGGTACTGGGAATTGAACCCAGGGGCATACCACCTCCGACTACATCC
>PVJS01060589.1:0-11208 GCA_004027185.1 Glis glis | reverse complement strand
TCTTAGCATGAATGGGTGTTGAATTTTGTCAAATGCTTTTTCCGCATCTATTGAAATGATCATGTGATTTTTGTTTTTAGTTCGGTTTATGTGGTGGATAACATGTATTGTTTTGCGTATGTTGAACCAGCCTTGCTTTCCAGGGATGAAACCAACTTGGTCATGGTGTACGATTTTCTCAATATGGTTTTGAATGCGCTAGGCTAGTATTTTATTTAGAATTTTTGCGTCTATGTTCATTAATGATATTGGTCTGTAATTTTCTTTCCTTGAGGTATCTTTATTTGTCTTTGGTATTAATGTGATGTTGGTCTCGTAAAAAGAGTTTGGAAGAATTCCATCTCTTTCAATTTCTCGGAATAGCTTGTGAAGTATTGGGAGATTAGCCAATCACACAAAATGAAGGGTCATATGTTTTCACTAATATGCACAACGTAGGGAGTAGTGGGGACACAAAAGGGTCTCCAATGACAATGGAGAACCCTCAGAGGTGCAAGGGAAGGGATACAAGGGAAGGGGAAGGGTAAGAAAGTAGTGAATCCATGGAATTACTGTCATAAACAATGTGTATATGTGAGATTATACCAACATCATTCTCAGTGCTACATGTGGGGGAGAGGCGGGGGGGGAAGCGGGGGGAGGGACACCAAGAGCTGTGTGCATGTATGTTAACACCAAACTGATACTCATTGTGATGTGAGACTACAATGCACCAATAAAAACATAAAAAAAATAAAGGGATAATTAAGCACACATACACCTCCAATTTCCTTCTCCCAGTTCACCACACTGCTTTTTTGTTTTACAAACATCTGTTGAAAATATAATGTTTTTCTAGAAGACTTTTAAGACTAATTGATTCAACTCCTACAACAATTCCTTCATCAAGTTAATCAATATACTAATCCTTAAGTCATAGGCCTAAAAGTTCCCTTAAATAAGCCAGGCATGGTGGCCCACGCTTGTAATTCCAGTACTTGGGAGGCTGAGACAGGAGAATTGCAGGTTCATGGCCAGCCTCAGCTACTTAGTGAGGCCCTCTGCAACTTAGTGAGACCCTGTTTCAAAATAAAGAATAAAAAATAGGTCTGGGGGTGTAGCCTGGAGGTAGAATACCCCTGGGTTCAATCCCCAGTACAGCAAAAAAAAAAAAAAAAAAAAGTTCCCTTAAATGCTGGATGTGGTGGTGCATGTCTATAATCCTAGTAGTTGGGAGGCTGAGATAGGAGGATTGCAGGTTCATGGCCAGCCTCAGTAACTTAGTGAGACTCTCAGCAACCTAATGAAACCCTGTTATAAAATTAAATATAAAACTGGACTGGGGATGTAGCTCAGAGGTAGAATGCCCCTGGGTTCAAACTCCAGTAACACACACACACACACACACACACACACACACACACACACACACACAGCTTAAATTAACTTTGTTTTGTGCTTGGTATTTGGACATTTTCAACCATGTCTTTTGTATTGGTTTAAGAAAGAGCATCTTACTCAATTAAGGCAATTGAATGTTCTCATAGATTCTGAGAAAGAAGCCAGCCTGAATCAAATTCTTGAGAATAGTGTGGGTCAATGTGAAGTCTAAATGTACACTGTCATATTTTACCAGTGAGAGAAGTCAGTCTGAGGATGTGGCTGACCCTGTACAAGCCCTGCTGAATGATGACCCTGTGAGTAGTTACAGCAAGTCAGCCCTGACTTCTAACTCATTCCTGGACCTTCCAGTTATACAAAACAAAAATGATGAATCGAGAGAAAAAAAAATCCCAAAAACCCAGCTCTTTATCATACATCATTTCAACCAATTTGAGTTGCTTTTCTTTTAACTGAATATAAGGAAACCTAACAGATACAAAAATCGGCTCCATCATTGTGGGCTGGAGAAGTCAAACGGTGAATATATTTTTCATGCATTTTATTCAATCAGGCAGCACAAATTAAAAGACCAAGTTGAAGCCAATTTGTATGCTCCAGCCTGCATCAGGAGCCAAACTCAGGCTTATGGCACTAACATTGCACAAACCTGTAACAGTTCACACAATGACAATGCTGAATCTTTGGTTATGGGGCCACTCTAGTCTCTAAACATTGGTTACTAATATTTAAATAATCAAGTGCTATAATTTAAAGTCTTAAATCTAGAGGTCTTTTCCCTTTGCAAGTGGAAATTACAATGGAGAAAGAGTAAAAAAAGATTCACTCCCCCACAAATTGTTCTACATTTTGAACAATTTCAGGAAGTTCTTAGCCATCCCTGGCTTACTTACAGCTTTTCTTGTTTTTAGTATTTGATTCTTTGCTGCCCCTTTCTTTGACATGAATATATTAATATTGTGGAACTGGCATTATCATCCTTATCTCCAAAGAACCTGGCGTGTTTGTGCACATGTTTGTTTTCGCTGTGGTTTCCTAAATACAGAGAAATGGAATTCTGGTGCAGGCTGATGCACATAATTGTAGAGGTTCTTGTATAAATTTTTTCAGCTGAACATGTCGGGGAAGAAATATACAACAAATAATAAAATGGATGCAAACACTCATCAATCAAGAGCTGCTTGCCACTTCAGAGCTACTCGAAGGGTCCTTGGATTGACAGCACAAATATCTGCTGGCAGGCCAATCAAAGCTTTAGAAATAAAACAAAATGTTGCATACTGGCCCCTCAATTCTCCAAGGCTATGACAGCCCAGTTGCAATTTCATTTTTTACATTAGTTTTGAATTTCTTTATTACATCATTTTCATTCTGACCCTTTTGGCTGACACACATGCCAATGTTGTTGATGGCTATGAGAAGCAGAATGTCTCTAATCTTTAGAGAATGGTGCTCCTTAGACACATTTGTAACTTATTTAAAAGCTCAATGATAATATCAGCATTTTTTTCTTTCATACGATAAGTTATGTAATCATATGTAAAAAAAAGTACTTTAAATCTAAAGAAAGAGACAAAAACAATTCTTTTCTTCATCATTTTCTTATGCCTTTAAGCTTTGGTTCTTTTTAAAAGTTGTATAAAGAGTCATAACTCAACAGAAATGCTAAGATTAACAACCACACTGTCCTTAATTTGCCTTAGTCTGAGAATCCCAAATGCTCATGCCAAATTTATTTACCATGGGTTACTTTCCTTCATACCTCCAGTAATAGATTGGCATCCTAATAACAAAGGTCTCAATGTGGTCTGTAAATTTTTAGATCTGTCATTGTTCTAGTTTGGGACATATGAAGCATGACAGTAAAAAGAAGGGACCTTGCTAATGCATAAGGATGAATAGAAATTTCCATTTCGATTTTCATTTCAAGCAGGGAAAATGGATGTATTCAAAGAGACAGCACCACTGAACTAAATTCTTCTTTGCACCCAGCATTTCCCTCTTGAGGCAAATATCCTTTCCCTTTTTTCCTAAATAATTCACAAATTGCTTCTGCACAGAGGCCAAAGAGGGTCAGAACAAAATTCAATTACCTCCTATCACTATATTCTCCTCTTACAAGAGAATGTTGTGGGTCTGAGGTTTGCTATCTTAATCATACGTGAAGGTTAAATGCCAAAGAGATGATTATAAAACTGGGGGGTCAAGAGGATAACATCCAATATCCTGTATGTTTGATTTTATTAAAAAGGTAGGCTCATTCTTACCTTTTATCTCTCATAATAATTCTTCATTAAATCCTTCCCAAACTGCCCTTTCCTGGGATTTCTTAATTATCTATGCCTACATGCAGACCACAAGCCATGCCCCATGTCACGTTGAGTCTCAGCAGTATGTCATTGTGTCCTGTCACTTTATAGAGCACAGTGTGACAGATGAGATTCCAGAACGAAGCATTACATTATCTCTTGGCATAATAAAATATGAAAAGAAATAGATTCCTCATCTGAATTTTTTCTATTTGCACTTATACACACCATATGGGTTTTTCCATAAGTTTTTCAAAGTTCATTAGAGTTAAATAATCCTAAATATACATTCTTCTCAACATTGACATTTTTATTTCCTTTTTTTAAACTAAGAGATGAGATTCTGCTCATGGTCTATACTCAATGATGAGAAATAAAAGACAGGTGCTAAATTCCTGAGATACTGTGTTTACTACTATTTATTTATTCATTCATTCATTCATTCATTTGCAATGATACAGCAGTCCAGTGGTTAGGTGTGGTAAAATGTATCATTCTTGTTTTAAGATGAAAATGCTGAAGCCCTGATGTACTAAGTGATATATCTCAAGTCATACACTCTTCAGGCAAGAACTGCAAGAAACTTTCCTACATCCCTCACTGGCAAGACATGCATGTTCAGAGCAAATCTTTGCTTGTATGAATGTTGAAATTTTTGTATTACTATGTTACATGTAAATATGTGCTCCTCTTAAATTTTTCATACACACACATGGTAGGCAGAATTGTGACCCCATGGCCTTTGGCCCATGTTACACCTATTGTTAGAAACAGATTCTAGGGAGGCTGCAAATAAAAACTGATGAAATCAGAAGTAACTTGGCAAGGGTGTGTAACTGACAAAAAGTCTGGCAAGCGAGCACACCAAATGGAGTCCACTTGTTTTTTATCACTAATGTGACTCTACCCCTTACCCTGATTGGTGAGGGCTTGGGCTCACAACTCTGCATGATTGGCTATTTTCTAAGACAGACAGGAATTTTGAAACAATGTTTGGCAAAGAATGTAAAACTCTGCAGTGATTGGCTTATTTCTATGACAGGAGGTAGTTTTGAAACAAAGTTTAGCACTCTGGAAGATTCCTAGTCAACTAAAGGTCATGAGAGCTAAGATGGCTGACATTGGGGAAGACTCAGGGAGTGGCGCATACAGGCACATGTACACAGTTACAGAATGAATGCCTAACCTACACTTACAAAATAGTACACTTGTGTGTAATTTTGTTACTCTGATACAAAAGATTATTTTTATTCCTTACACCTGTGAACATGTTACATAGCTAAAGGGGCTTTGCAGATGTCATTAAGAGGATAGCTCTATTGGCTTCAATATAGTAATTTGGGATTATTTTGGATTTTAGAGAGTTTATTTCGGACTATTCAGAGAGTCTAAAAGCATGAGTTTCTTAAAAATCAAAGCTCAGCACACTGAAAGACTCATAACACTTATGTCATAAACCAAATATGAGCAAGAATATTAAATGATCAAAGACAGCCAGTTTTAAAATTATGTAGGCTTAGAGTAAGAAGATAAGAGGTGGTGACAAAAATCTAAGAAGTTGAGGATTCTTTCCCCCTCCATTCCCACACTCTGTCCCTTACTTTCAGTCTTGGGAGTGTCACAGAATTTCTCAACACAGCACGGAGTGGGAGTATTAGAGAAGGAATGCGTGCGTGCATTTTCTAGGCAAATTGTTTGAAGAACCCTCACAGATTCTCCCCACCCAGCCTTTAAGAATTGTCCTCACATAACCAGGTATAGTGGCTCATGCCTGTAATCCCACTACTTGGGAATGAGACAGGAGGACTTCAGGTTCGAGGACTGCCTCTGCAACATATCAAGACTCTCAACAACCTAGTAAAACACTATTTCCAAACCAAAAATTATAAAAAATAAAAAATAAATGGCTGGGGATGTAGCTCAGAGATAGAATGGCCCTGGGTTCAATCCCGAGTACCACCAAAAAAAAAAATAGTCCTTACATTGATCCCACTATAGGATATGTATCCAAAGGAAATGAAATGAGTATATTAAAGAGTTATTTGCATCTCTATATTTTGTATTTCCTATATTTAATATAACACTTTCACAGTAGCCAGATATGGAATCCACCAAAGTGTCCATCAGTTGTTAAATAAAGAAAATATGGTTTATATATGGGATGGAATGATATTTGGCAAAAAAAGATGCAATTCTAGTATTTGTAGCAACATTGATGAGCCTGGAGGACATTATATTAAATGAAATAAGCCAGACACAGGCAAATACTGCAGGATCTCACTCATACATGGAATCTATAGAAGTCGATTTCATAGAAATAGAGAATAGAAGAGTGGCTATCAGAGGCTGGGGCGGGTAGGGGAAATGTGGGGATAGAGGGAATTTGGTTGACTAGTCCAATATTAGTTGGGTAGACAGAACAGGTTCTGGTGTTCTATTGCATAGCAGGGTGACTATGGTTAATAATATTGTATCAAATATTATAAAATAGCTAAAAGAGAGGATTTTAAATGTTCTCACCACAAATAAATCTATGAGGTGATGGATATACTAAATATCCTGATTAGATTATTACACGATATGCATATACAAGTACAGAAACATCACACCATGCCCCATAAATATATCCTATTATTATGTGCTATTTTAATTCAATCAAGAAGCCAGGCATGCTGATGCACACCTGTGATCCCATTATTTGGATGCTGAGACAGGAGGACTGCAGGTTTGAGGCCAATGCACAGTAACTAAGCAAGACCTTGTTTCAAAATAAAAAGGGCTGGAAGTACAGCTCAGTGGTAGAGCAATCCTGGGTTTGATCCTCAGTACCACACTAAAAAATAACAAAACAAAACAAAAAACAGGCAAAAAATGAGTCCACCTAAGACTGTAATATGCATCAGGTAGAAATATTGTATCAGAAGCAGCAGAATACATTTTTTTTAATCTTGCACCTGTAAGCAGCCCTAAAGTGGCACTGACACACAGGGAAAAGAGCCTGAGAGATAGAAGTTACGGGGGTGGGGGGGCTGGGTGAGCCAACATTGTGTGATAACATGATCGGGATACAGGGCCCTGGATATTTCAACATAAACAATATTATATGTGAAAAATCTCTCTGCAGCTAAAGTTGCTTAGATTGCAGTAACTTCAAACTTCAAACACCAATCATTCAGGGATTCTTAGAAATCAGAGACCATTTTTAATCCTATTTTCACCTGTTAGAAATGGAGAAATAATTATACAGAGGACAGAGCCACCCCTTTTACCTCTCCTACTCCCAGGAGACATTGCTAACTCATCACTATGCTTCTCTCTGCTGAGCTGAAACAGGACCTTACTGTCCATCTCAGCACAAAATTCTAGGAAACCACTGCAAATTGATATGAATTTCCATATATCAGTAGCACATGAAATTTCTCACACATACCTTGATATGAATTCTGGTTTTACCATTGACCATGTGTCCTGAGATAAGATAGCAAATCTTTCTGGACCTTCATTCACGCATATATATTAAGAATTATAACTATTCTACTAAATTTTTCCACAGATAAAACGAGATAATTTATGCTTCTAGAACAAGGGTCGGCAAACTAGAGCTTATGGGCGAGATCTGGCCTGCCATCTGTTTTTGTACATTCAGAGAGCTTAAAATGGTTACACATTTTAAAATGAGTGAAAAAATCAAAATAAGAAAAATATTTTGTGGCAAGTAAGAATTATATGGCACATAAATTTCAATGTTGAGGAGTTTTTGTTGGACACAGTCACCCTTTCATTTAGGTATTGACTATGGCTGCTTTCATGATCTAACAGCAGAGTCGAGCAGTTGCAACAGAGTCCATATGGCCCTCAAGAACTAAGTGCTTACAACCTCGACCTTTATAAAAAATGTTTTGTTTTCTATACTGGAAAGATGCCAGGTACTCAAAAAATGTTAGCTACCTTACCTTTTTCCTTTCCTATTTGAGAATCCACTTCAGAATAGAAATAAATTTAAGATCCAGAATTGTAAATGAGAATGGTAAGTAAGACTCCAAGATCAAGAATAGTAAATATTTAGGACTTGTTATAGATCCACAGACATATGTATGTAAAGCTAAGTCACTGCTGTTATTCTGCCCTACTTTTATTAAACTGTGACTACTTCAAATCTAATGTTCACTTGCAGGAATCCTGTATCTTTCAAAGACTCTTGACCCCACTGACAAGTCCTTAGTAGTGAAATAGGACCAATAAGAATGTCTATAGAGCATGGTACCCACTGGCAGACAAATATGGTTAGCTTCTTAACCAGTGGTCATGTAACATGCTCTGCTTCTTGCCTTCTACTCTAGGTCCATGTGCTAAAGGTCACCATGACCACCTACCAATTCTATCTCTGCTGAGTCACATTTCTTTTTGTTGAACTATGATTTTGATAAGTTTCACATGTGTTGGGTACAGCCCTGTATTTTTTGGACTTCGTCTACTGGGCATTGTTGCCTAGACTGATGAGTGTCTACTCATGCCAGGGACTGCTGCTTTCCTTGAGCATCTCTGTGTCCACCAGTCACTGCCACTACCTGCTACAAGAGAAGCCACATGATCCTTCATAAATATCATGATACTGACAGCAGAGGAATTTCTGTCCCTCAGTCTTATGCTATACTAATTAAGGGAGCTATTAGGATTCCAGTGATAAATTCATTTACCATGTATGACTGTATACTACTTACCATTTCTGACAAATGATACTGACCATTTCTCATTTATAAATCATGCCCTCCCCTCTCTGCCCCAAGCTTCACACATAAATGAGTCCAATGGTGGGAAGAGGTGAGGTTAGATTGAGAAAAACATCTATGTTTGGGGATAGTGTTGACTCTGATTCACCACTTTCCCAAAATAAAGACATTGCTTAAAGGCCAAGCATCTTCTATCTGAATCTTCCTACCTTGAGGGTGATATTCATTCTTCAGGAAGCTTAAGAGTTCCTAGTGCAAACTGATTTCTGGCCACTCAATAGTATTCCCATGCATATTTTTCCACGTATGAAACTTAGTGGTTGCCTGCCTAAAAAGTGATTCTCAATATCCCCTATGCAAGATTACCTTTAAAATAGTAGCACCACATTGCAATACCACAATGTGTGCCAACCACTAAAACAATTGTATCAATTTCTCTCCACCTCCTGTTATACACAAGGTTAAAGATGATCAAGCATGTGCTTTTCATTAATACCTAAAATTTTGCTGGTGCTTAATGTTAAGGTTTAGATATGGAATGTCCCCCAGAAAAGCTCCCGTGTTGGTGATACAGAAATGTTCAGAGGTGAAATAATTGAATCCGGGCTCTAAACTCATCTGTGGGGAAATGTACTGATGCATTAATAATTCGACTGGACTTACTTGGTAGTAACTGTAGGCAGGGAAGTTATGCCTGGTGAAGGTGGGTCACTAGGGGCATGGTCTTAAGGGCAATATCTGCCCCTGATCCCCCCACTTAATTCTTAATTAACATATTAAGTTAAAACATAAAATTGCTTATTTTAGTCATATTTTTACTGGTGTATTATAATGTAATTCATACAGTCATAGTCACATAACATTATTTGTTCTGTTTTCCTCCCTACACCCCCCTTTCTCTTTCCTTCTCCTTCCCCCAGTCCCCTTTCAGTACTCTACTGGTCTCTCTCCTAGTTTTCATGAGGTACCTTTTCTTTACTTTTTTCTTCTTAAGCTTCCATATATGAGAGAAAACACATGGCCTTTGATTTTCTAAGCCAGGCTTATCTCACCTAGCATGATAGTGTCCAGTTCATCCATTTTCCTGACACAATTTTGTTCTTCTTTATGGCCGAGTAAAACTCCATTGTATGTACATTTGACCTTTACTTCATCCATTCATCTGTCGATAGATATCCAGCTATCTTTAAGTGAAAAATATGATTTTATGTGGTCAACCTAAAGCATCTTAAATTTTATCTGTTTTAAAAATATAGGTGATTGAGCTTGGCTTTCATCTGGCATTTTGTGTACTTTCTAAATCTCTATTCTATCATGTAACTACATATAAATACTGGTGTCAGTATATAGTAATATTCCTTTTTAATTTATATAAGTGTCCATCTTTACTGATGTTCAATGAACAAACAATATGATAGATTTGATAAAACACTCTCCTGAAAGAGAAAGAGAGAATATCAATATTCTTTTTATCTTTTTAACTGGGGCTTGAACCCAGGGGCGGTCTACCTTCAAGCTACACCCTCAGCCCTTTTATGTTTTGTTTTGAAACATGGTCTCATGAGGTTGCTGAGGGTTTTTCTAAGCTGTTAAGGCTACCCTCAAACCTGCGATACTCTATCTCAGCCTCCTGAGTGCTGGGATTACAGTCATGCACTACCATGCCAAACTACCAATACTCTTAAATAAATGTCTGATGCCCAAGGCTAAGATAAAAACAAAATAAAAATTAACAAATTATTTTTATCTTATATGTGTATTTCCCAGTGAATTAATTTTGAAAATATATGCTAAAGAAATTATACAAAGTATCACACAAAAGACATTCATAACATTAATTTAATGGTAGAATTTTAGAGCAATGTAATACTTGGAAACAAGGTAATACAAAAGTAAATTATAGGGCATTCACTTATGCATGTGATGTAGTCAGGATTCAAAACTGTGGTATATACACACAATGAAATTTTACTCAGTCATAAAAAAGAATAAAATTATGTCATTTGAGGGAAAAATGGATGGAACTAGAGGATATTATGCTAAGCGAGATTAGCCAGTCTCAGGAGGCAAACCGTTGTATGTTTTCTCTTATATGTGGAAACTAGAAAGTGAGTAACAAAAGAGACTTCAGATAAAGGAGTAAATACTCCAATGGAGCAATGAAGAGAGTTTAGGGGCAGGGTAAGGGAGGAAGGAGACTAAATGAATGCAATAGTTTAAATAAGATTTTGTACATATACGAAATTATCAATACCAATCTCAGTGACATGTACAGGGAAGGGAGGGAGGTGGGGTAGAATCTGGAGGTGTCTTGGCCAGGGTTCACAGGAGATCTGTTCATAGGAGGCTGACTGCTATCCACAGACCAGGTCATCCTATCCACTTGATTGTTAAAGTCCTCCTCTGCTGAGGTCACCTTTTGATGGGCATTAACATGGGACATGAATATCTTTACATTTTGTGTCCATTTGGAGAGATATATCCACATACCTTTTCCCCAAATGTCTTTTTCGACAATCTTCCAATCATGTTCTTTCCAGGTCCCAGACCATCCAGCCAAACCATTGTCCACAGCCCATGAATCAGTATGTAATCGTACATCTGGCCATTTTTCCTTCCAAGCAAAGTGCACAACCAGGTGCACTGCACGAAGTTCTGCCCACTGGGAAGATTTCCCTTCACCACTGTCCTTCAGGGATGTCCCAGAGAGGGGCTGCAGGGCTGCCGCTGTCCATTTTCTGGTAGTGCCTGCATATCGTGCAGCACCATCTGTAAACCAAGCCCGAGCT
>PVJS01060588.1:0-11210 GCA_004027185.1 Glis glis | reverse complement strand
CGCAGGGCCGGGGGCGCAGAGCTCGGGGGGCAGGGCCAGGGGCGCAGGGCTCGGGGCGCAGGGCCAGGGACGCAGGGCTCGGGGTGCAGGGCCAGGGACGCAGGGCTCGGGGTGCAGGGCCTGGGGGGGCGCAGGGCTCGGGGCGCGCAGGGCTCCGGGGGCGCAGGGCTCGGGGCGCACAGGGATCCGGGGGCGCAGGGCTCGGGGCGCAGGGCCGGGGGTGCATCCGGAGGCTGGCAAAACTCTTTGTCCCCGGTCGCCAGCGCGGGGCGCGCACAAAAAGTTGGAGCAAGAAAGTTGGAGCTGCGTGCAGCGAGCTCCGGGCCAGCGGGGTCCCCTCCTCCGGAGCCTGGGGGTGAGTGCTGGGGTGGCCGGGTAGGGGGGAAGGAGAGGGGCTCTTGGGGCTGTTTGATGGTATTTGGTTTAGAACCAGATAGAGAGAAAGGGAACAGGGAAGGGAGAAAGACGCAGAAACAAACCGAAGGGAAACGCTCCGAAACACACACACACACACACACACACACACACACACACACACACACACACACACACAAATGCACAAAGAGAAAGGAGAGCACACAAACGCTCGCACGAACAAGTCACAGAGAAAGGAAACGTCCGAGAAAGCAGCGCTTCCGAGCGCAGAGAAACACACCCAGGCCGCACAGGAAGAGAGGGAGGTAGGTCTTGGAGGCCTGGGGGCTGGGGAGAGAGGAGGAGGGGAGGACCGAGAAGAGGAGAGACTGGAAAAAAGTTGCCTGGAGAGGAAAACAGACGCAGCAGAGATGCAGACAGATACAGGCTAGATAGATACGAGAGCCAGGGCTAGCGGAGGAGGCTAAGCTACAGAACACAGAACTGCACATCTTGAAGAACTGCACAGAGCCTGAGATTAACCCCCTCCCTCATTCCTTACTCTACACAACCAGAGACACAGGGATGAAGGAGACAGCTAGGGAACAGCTCTGGAGACCTGTTAGAAGGCCTCCTAGGCACTTTAGGGCAGCTAAGGCCCCGTCTTGTCTCCCTGGCAAACGACCATCTACTCATCCTTGAAGACCCAGTGCAAGCCTCACCATCCCTGTGAAAAAGACTTTCCTAGAAAGTGCCTTGCAAGCCGGACGCTTGTAATCCCAGTACTTGGGAGGCAGAGACCAGAGGATCTGGGTTCGCGGCTAGCCTCAGCTACTTAGTGAGGCCCTCTGCAACTTAGTGAGACCCTGTTTCAAAAATAAAGAATAAAAAATAGGGCTGGGGGTGTAGCCCGGAGGTAGAACGCCCCTGGGTTCCATCCCCAGTACCGCAAAACAACAACAACAACAAAAAGAAAGTGCTTTGCAAATGCAGTTACTCTCTTTTCCATATATTTCTGCACACAGCCTAGGCACATCGCGTCAAGATGGTTTTTCTACTTGTCTACCTTTCCCACCTGCTCCTTAAGACTGGGGTGTGTCTTTTTTAAAAAAAAATCTTCAATCTTCAGAATCTAACTCAATACTTGATGCATCATAGGTAATTAATATATCTATGACAACAAAGAGCATTTGGATCCCCTAAGACTTGGAGCATAGACTTAAGTGCAAACAGAAGAGATTGAGCCATCCTGGGGTCAGAGACTCCCAAGTCAGAGTGCTCCTTTTTACCGGCAGAGAAATTACAGCCCAGAGAGGGGAGGAGACTTGCTCAAACAGATGCAAGTAGGAAGCCGGCAAAGAAATACACTGTAAAGGGTACTTCTCTGAGATAGCATATGAGTTTAAAATAAAATCCTGCACTGCATAACGACATTTCAGTACATGATGGATTGTATATACTTTGTGAGACCGTGTTTCAGAACAAAAAAGTAAAAAGGGGTTAGGGGTCCAGCTTGGAGGTAGAATGCCCTTGGGTTCAACCCCCAGTACCAATAAATAAATACTAATACCTACCTTATAGGATTGTTGTTGAAAGAGTTAACACACACAAAGTGTTTGGCACAGAGAAGATCTTCAGCAAATATAATCCCAATGAAAGAATGTGGATGTGGATGTTCTTTCATTCACACATTGTTTTTTAGATGTGAAAATAATGGATAAAATGTTTGCTTTTACCCCAGGTTTAAAAATCCATCCTGGTCCAACTGGGAAACAAATTTTTTTTTTTTTTTTTTTTTTTTGCGGTACCAGGGATTGAACCCAGGAGCGTTCTACCTCTGCGCTACGCCCCTGGCCCTATTTTTTTATACTTTATTTTGAAATCGGGTCTCATGAAGTTGTGGAGGGCCTCACTAAGTAGAGAGAGAGAGAGAGAGACAGAGAGAGAGACAGAGAGCTGAGGCTGGCTGTGAACCCGGATCCTCTGGTCTCCGCCTTCCAAAGTACTGGGATTACAAGCATGCGCCACCACGCCCGGCCAAAAATTTTTTTTTAATAAAGGAAAAGACAAATTTGGACATGGCATAAAAGGCACCTTGATGTGTGTGTGTGTGTGTGTGTGTGTGTGTGTGTGGTACTGGGGATTGAACCCAGGGGCGTTCTACCTCTGAGCTCCATCCCCAGCCCTATTTTATTTTTATTTTTGAAACAGGGTCTCACGAGGTTGATGAGAGTCTCACTACTTGCTGAGACTGTCCTCGAACCTGCGATCCTCTTGTCTCAGCCTCTAAGTACTGGGATTATAGGCGTGCGCCACCATGCCTGGCTACACCTTGATTCTTTTCAGGCCCTCAAGTCTCTGCAGGTGACTTAGGGGAACCTAGCCCTACCTCATTTCCAACAGGTGAGATCCAGCGACACCCCCCTCTCTCTCGTGGCTTCTTTACCAGGTCTGCCCCGAGCTTGCATTCTCTGGAGCTTCAGCCTGTGAGGAGGATGTGAGCTGCACTGAGTCAGGAGCCGTCGGGAAGCATGGAGACCGTGGTGATTGTTGCCATAGGCGTGTTGGCCACCATCTTTCTGGCCTCATTCGCGGCCTTAGTCGTGGTTTGCAGGCAGCGCTACTGCCGGCCCCGCGACCTGCTGCAGCGCTACGATTCCAAGTGAGTGGGCCGTGGAGGGGAAGCAGGAGAGATGGGCTCTGATGAGGGAAAGAGAGGAGCTGAGGTAGCTTGGTGCTGGGCCACCCTAGCTCAACTTCTTTTTTTTTTTTTTGCGGTACCAGGGATTGAACCCAGGGGCGTTCTACCTCTGAGCTACACCCCCGGCCCTATTTTTTTATACTTTATTTTGAAACTGGGTCTCACGAAGTTGCGGAGGGCCTCACTAGGTAGAGACAGAGACAGAGACAGAGAGAGAGAGAGAAAGAGAAAGAGCTGAGGTTGGCCGTGAACCCGGATCCTCCGGTCTCCGCCTCCCAAAGTACTGGGATTACAAGCGTGCGCCACCACGCCCGGCTTCAACTTCTCTCTTAAATGCTACCTGCAGGCTGTCTTTCCCAATAAAGACCTCAGAGCTTAAGGATGTGCCTTAAGCCTCCTACATCCCCAGCCATCACCTTTTTCTCTGTTCACTGAGCCATTGAAAAAGTCACTGAACATGTTCACCCAGCACAGAGGCAAAGCTGTCTATCCGAAGCTGGCCACCTCACTTAGCAGTGGAACAAGCCAAATCCCTTTGCAACTGAGCCCCTGGGAACAGAAGTCACATGCCCACACTCAGTCACACATCTAAGTAACAGACGCTCTGGATCGTGAAATTCCAGCATAGGCTCCATTCTCTTTGTATAGCAGATTTCCCCGTGATGCATTTGATGTGAAATGGATTTTGTAAGCAAGATCCTATTTTCAGTGTAGGAATATTTTAGTTGATAGATCTTTAAGGGATTATGGCAACTAGACCTTAATTTCTGTTACCCCCACTGTCTTAATTCTTTCAGCATCTCTCTCTTTTTTTTTTTTTTTTTGTGGTACCGGGGATTGAACCCTGGGGCATTCTACCCCCGAGCTACACCCCGGCCCTATTTTTTATCCTTTATTTTGAAACCAGGTCTCACAAAGTTGCGGAGGGCCTCACTAAGTAGCTGAGGCTGGCCGCGAACCCGGATCCTCCGGTCTCCGCCTCCCAAGTACTGGGATTACAAGTGTGCGCCACCACGCCCGGCTCTCTTTCAGCATCTCTTGTCAAGTGGTTGATGATTTGTAAGAACCCATTTTTATGATTTAGGAAAGCTCTGCTATTGAAAAGAATGCTACGGCTTCTTTGGTTTTAAAGAACCTTGCTATAAAAGAGGTGATTTTTCTCTCACTTCTCCAGGATAACTTGGAGAGGACGAGGGGTAGGGGTGGACCACGGTGGTCCCCAAGAGTGATTCTGCAGACCTGTTAGGGGTGCAAGTAGGCTTGGCTAATAGGAACTTCAACCTTTCCATATAATGTAGGGCCCTCAACTGTGGTCCCACTAAGGGTAGGTTTGACTCCAGGGCAAGTGGTCTCTGTTCTAACTTATTGACTCCCTTCATCCTTTTGGGAGTATGTGTGGGTGTATTAGTCGGCTTCTTATCACTATAACAAAATACCTGAGATAATAAGTTTATGAAGAGAAAAGGTTTATTTCGGCTCCTGAGTTTAGAGGTCCTGGTTCATAATCTGGTAGACCCATTGCTTTTAGGTCTCTAGTAGGGTGCCAGATGACATTGGTGGGGGTGTGTGGTGGGCAAACTGCTCGCTTCATGGCCAGAAAGAAAAAGAAAAAAAGGAAGGGGCTGAGGTCCCACAATCCCCTTCAAGGTCATGCGCCCAAGGACCTCCTACCAGGCCCCAACTCTTAAAGGTCCCACCTCTTCCCAACAGCACTGCCCTGGGCACCAGGCCTTTAACACATGGGCTTTTGGGGGACATTTAAGATCCAACCCATAGCAGTGGGCCTCAGAGGCTCAGCAGCATCACCATCATGAAATTGTAATGGGGGCCTTTCCCTCCAGGCCCATTGTGGACCTCATCGGCGCCATGGAGACCCAGTCTGAGCCCTCTGAGTTAGAGCTGGACGATGTTGTCATCACCAATCCCCACATCGAGGCCATTCTGGAGAACGAAGACTGGATCGAAGATGCCTCGTAAGGCCCCGGGCGTCATTTGCTTTCCCGCACCTGCCCCTCCCCCAGGGACGGCAGAGGGGCTTCCGGGTCCCCTTTTCTGGCTTCCTTTGCCAGAGCACTGCACTGGGCACCCAGGGGCACTCTGTTACTGGCTTCATTTCCCCTACTGTCAACATGGGGGAAAATCAGAGTAGGACATGGCAGTGTTTGTCTTTACCCTTCTCTCATTTTGTAGACCTGAACACTCAGGCCATTAGATGTGTGACAAAGACTGTTAGAAGTCACCCCAGTGTGCTTGGGTTATTCTTGACATGCCCATGAATTTGATAGTCAGGTTCTAGGGATGCAGCCTTGGTCTTCAGTACCCCCCAGGGAGCTCCCTATCCAACAGGAACCTCTGCAGTTCTAGAAGTGTGTGCCACTTCTTTCTGGTATCCATGCAGTCATCCATTTACTGGGCACATGTTTTGGGGCATCATGTGCAGGGCACTGGGCCAGACCCTACTGATAGTAAAACGAGGGAGAAACAGAACTGTGCTGAACACAGTATCGTAGACACTGTAGGTGATCTCCGGGCACGGCGCAGTGGCACAGGAAGGAGGCGGTGTCTAGCTTTGTCTGGAGTCAGGAGGTCGAGGTCGCCCTCCTGAAGGAGGTTGTCTTTTGATTTGGGTTTGAAGGATAAGTTCACAAGCTAAGACTAAGGGGAGGCGTTCTGAGCAGAGGGAACAGTCCGTCAGAAGGGCAGACTTACAAAAAGCACGACTTGATAGGTGGGAGGACTAGCTGGAGGCGAGGTGGGGTGTGGAGACAGGGAAGGGAAGGGTCATGGGCTATCACAGGCATTCTGTTCTCTGGATAAGCATTGATACCCTCTTCTTGCCTCCCCAGGGGTCTCATGTCGCACTGCATTGCCATCTTGAAGGTAATACTCCTGGATTTCCCTGTGAGATCAAGGGCAGCTGCCCCGGGTGTAGACAGAGTTGAAAGGAACCTTAGGAAGTGCACTGAGTCCTTGCAGGCGGCCTTTCTTTAGCCTGACACTGCGCATTGCTCCTGCCTGTTCCGTCTATTTCGATTTAGGATTCCCAAGGCCCTCTTTAGGTTTTATTCCATCTGGTCCTCTTAGCACAGACCGCTGAGGAGGTCAGTAGCCATGTTTCTACCAACTGAGCGGAAAGCACCCAAGACCCTGGAGGGGAAACAGGTTTCCGGCCAGTTGCTGAGCACTTTCTTTCATTAACAGAGAGCTCGGGTCCATGCAGTGGGTTCAGTTCTGTGTTTGGACCTTAATTAAAAGAAAGTCTTCGCCGGGCGTGGTAGAGCACGCTTGTAATCCCAGTACTTTGGGAGGCGGAGACCGGAGGATCTGGGTTCGCGGCCAGCCTCAGCTCTCTCGCTCTCTCTCTCCCTGTCTCTCTCTCTCTCTCTCTCTCTCTCTACTTAGTGAGGCCCTCCGCAACTTTGTGAGACCCGGTTTCAAACTAAAGGATAAAAAATAGGGTCAGGGGTGTAGCGCAGAGGTAGAACGCCCCCGGGTTCAATCCCCGGTACCGCAAAAAAAAAAAAAGTCTTCATTAGCTGTCATTGGCTGCGACAGTAGTCAGTTAAGTGGCACAATCAGTGTTAAAAAAATCCCAACCATGAGTGCTTCCACCTGGAGGCAGGCCGACTGGCCTGCCTCCCTGCCTCCCTCCCTCCCTCCCTTCCTTTCTTCTCTCTCTCCCTTCCTCCTTTTATTTTATTTTGTTTTGTTTTCTTGTGGTGCTGGGGATGGAACCCAGGGCCTCACTAGAGAAGTGCTTTACCACTAAGCTGCACCCCCCAACCCCAAGACTTTTTTCTCTGAGTGTTTGAAATGTTTGGAAAATTGCATCCGATTTGCATTTTGGGTAATTGTTATAGTTTCAGCATTAGCTTTCCAATTCTTGTCTGATGCCATCCTACCTAAGAGAATAACAATAACACTCAAATATTTGGCCAATTGCACATACGAGTTTCTTTACTTCAGGAGGCTTATCTCTTTGTTGCGTAATTATTCAAGATTTCAAAAGAGACAACTTTGTCTTCTCTCCAGTGTCATTCAGTACAAGATATTAAAAAGTCCTTTATCCTATCTCTTCTTTGGCTGTCTCTCTTGAGACAAAGAAAGCCCCGTAGGAAACTGCTGCCTTGGAGTCTGGGCTCATTAATGAATTCCAGGAAGCTCTTTGGATGTATAAATATGGCTGTAGATGTAGGTGTGGTTATAGATATGGATGGCTAGGTATAATGACCAGAGCAATAGAAGTATATTATATATATATATATATATATATATATATATATATATATATTTTTTTTTTTTTTTATGGTACTGGGGATTGAACCCAGGGGCATTCTACCTCCGAGCTCCACCCCCAGCCCTATTTTTTATTCTTTATTTTGAAACAGGGTCTCACTAAGTTGCAGAGGGCCTCACTAAGTAGCTGAGGCTGGCTGCGAACCTGGATCCTCCGGTCTCAGCCTCCCAAGTACTGGGATTACAAGTGTGCGCCACCACGCCCGGCTAGAAGTATATTATATTTTTCTTCTCCAAACTAGGGTGTGTCCTGGGACTGGGCTTTGTCCCCTGCCCTCACCTATCGGGGGAGGGCATACATGGCTGGAAGGAGTCTTATCAGCTGTGCTCCGTGGTCCACCCTGGGGACCTCAGATCGGAGCTTCTAATCTTGCTTTTGGGATCTCAAGCCCTTTCCTTCTCACCTGCACTTGGATCCCTGTGGAGAGAGCTTGAGGGAGAGGACTGGGCGCCCTCCCAGTAGGCTGTGGGCTTCTTTCTGTTTTCCAGTCCTAAGTAGAAGGAGCTTCTTTGCAGGGAGAGAAGCAACTCCAGTTCTAACATGGGGGAGGCACGGGAAGGGGAGCCAGGCTTGGGGTGACGAGCGCTGTTGGCGGACGGTGCAGAAGGCCGCGTGTCACGGCCCTGCCTTTCCCCCGCTTTTTTCTAAGGTCCTTTCAGCATCTTGACAAACACGCCATTAACACATTACCCTCAAAGATGGTTGAATGAAGTGCCATTGTTGAAAACGTGCTTCAAGGGAACAGTTGCCCTTTGGCCCTGTTTCTCCAGGCCCTTCTGGAACCTTCTGGAAGACTAAACCATGAGGTGAAGGAATAGAAAGAAAAAAGTAGGGTTTTATTTTTTTTCCCCCTCCCAAGCAAGAAGGTGAAATTAAACCACATGATTTTGCTTAGACGGATTATTTCAGCTTAGACTTCTGAGCTGAAGCGCAGCTCTTGGACGGAGGCTCCCCTCCCCGCCACCCACGTTCTTGGTTTTTGCTTCTTCCCACCCCATTTCTCCTCTCTCTCTCTGTACTTTTCGCCTCCACTCGGCCATCAGGGTAGGGCCCGCTGTGTGATGGTGGCACCCGAGGGGGCACATTTGTCTTTGTGGGGGTGGCGAAGGTCCTCCGGGGCAGGGGAAGGCAGGCCTCTCTTCATGGCTTCTCTCCTCCCTGCTCCGACTTAGATCTGTCACACTCTGACCGAAAAACTTGTTGCCATGACGATGGGCTCCGGGGCCAAGATGAAGACTTCCGCCAGCGTCAGCGACATCATCGTGGTGGCCAAGCGGATCAGCCCTAGGTGAGCGGTCAGTGGCCTCGAGGTCCCCACCCTGCCTGGGAGAAGCCGCAGGGCCAGGCTCTACTGAAGAGGAGCCTTGAGCAAGGGGACAGTTCAAATAATGCTCTGTCCATACACGAAGGTATCACTTCCAATCACACCCACACACGCAGGGAGCGGGAGAGTGGGGTGTGGAGGGAAACACACCAAGTGTTGTGTGCATGTGTGTTTGTGCCACTTTGAACCTCACTATGATGTATAATTATATTGCACCAATCGAAGTATATTTTTTTAAAAAAGAAGCAAAGCCGGGCGTGGTGGCGCACGCTTGTAATCCCAGTACTTTGGGAGGCGGAGACCGGAGGATCTGGGTTCGCGGCCAGCCTCAGCTCTCTCTCTCTCTCTCCCTTTCTCTCTCTCTCTCTCCCTGTCTCTCTCTCCCTCTCCCTGTTTCTCTCTCTCTCTCTCCCTAGTGAGACCCTCCGCAACTTTGTGAGACCCAGTTTCAAAATAAAGTATAAAAAAATAGGGCCGGGGGTGTAGTGCGGAGGTAGAACGCCCCTGGGTTCAATCCCCGGTACCGCAAAAAAAAAAAAAGAAGCAGTAGGTAGGCAATTTCAGATATCTGCATCCTAGATATTTACTGAACAGCCAGTAGGATTTTTTTTTTTAAGTGGGGATTGAACCCAGGGGCATTCTACCTCTAAGCTACACCCCCAGCCCTATTTTATTTTATTTTATTTTATTTTATTTTATTTTATTTATTTTTTTGCGGTACCGGGGATTGAACCCAGGGGTGTTCTACCTCCGCGCTACACCCCTGGCCCTATTTTTTATACTTTATTTTGAAACCGGGTCTCACAAAGTTGCAGAGGGCCTCACTAAGTAGAGAGAGAGAGAGAGAGTGAGAGAGAGAGAGAGACAGGGAGAGAGAGAGAGAGAGAGCTGAGGCTGGCTGCAAACCCGGATCCTCTGGTCTCCTCCTCCCAAAGTACTGGGATTACAAGCGTGCACCACCACGCTTGGCTTATTTTATTTTTTGCGGTACTGGGGATTGAACTCAGGGGCATTTTACCTCCGGGCTACACCCCCAGTCCTATTTTTTATTCTTTATTTTGAAACAGGGTCTCACTAAGTTGTGGAGGGCCTCACTAAGTAGCTGAGGCTGGCTGTGAACCCAGATCCTCCGGTCTCAGCCTCCCAACTACTGGGATTACAAGCGTGCACCACCACGCCTGGCTCCTATTTTATTTTTTTAAATAAGTTGCTGAGGGTCTCTCACTAAATTGCCGTGGCTGGCCTCGAACCTGCAATCCTGCCACAGGAAGGTTTAGATATGGGGACTCCCAAGCTTAGATCATCTCCCACGATGGCCATGTCCAGCCTTTCCAGCAGCTCTGGCGGCGTGACTGGTGCTGACAGTCTGTTCTGCAGCTGCCTGGTGGCTGCCCTGACTCTCTCAGTCACACACCTCCTATGTTGCTTGCTGCCTGCTACTCCAGCCTCCCAGGCCCTGCTGTAGCCAGCAAGAACATTTCCCACAGGCGCCCACACCTCTATCTCCAGTGACCTCCTGGCTACGCCCATGTGTCCAGCCTGTGTCTGCACTGGGACCTCTTCTGTGGCCACCCTCACTTACCGTCCCTTCCACAGCCCAGCAGCCTTCAGGGCTGGGTGGGAGGTGAAACCACGCAGCATTCAGCCCTCCCAGATTCCAGGCAGTCTGCAAAATCCCTTGTGGGAGGTAACCAGCAGGACTGTAGTCAACAACTACACCCCCTCCTTTGGGCTCTATTTTGTGAAGAAAGAGAACCCTTTTCTTAGTGCAAAGGGCTGTACTAAGTTTGTGCTGCCCTCTGCTGGCTGGTATGTGGATATGCCCGAGCCCAGAAATGATCCAAGTCCCGGATGTTTTTTTCTCTGTCAGCCAGCACCTGGCCATTCTGTGAGTTCCAGGTGCCTTGCTTTTTTTGTTACCATAGTCTTGAGTAAATCACCAGGAACCAGCCCTTTCCTGGTCTGAAGATTAAACAAATGAAGACTGGATATGGTGTTGCACACCTGTAATGCCAGCTACTCCAGAGGCTGAGGCAGGAGGATCAAAAGTTCAAGGCCAGCCTGGTGAGGTGGTGGTGGTGGTGGTGGCAGAAGCCTGTAATCCTAGTACTTGGGAGGCTGAGACAGGAGGATCGTAGGTTTGAGGCCAGCCTCAGAAATTTAGTGAGACCCTGTTTCAAAATAAAAAGTGCTAGGGGCATAGCTCAGAGGTAGAATGCCCCTAGGTTCAGTCCCCAGTACCAAAAAACAAAACAAAACAACAACAACAAAAAAAGAAAGTTCAAGGCCAGCCTGTTTGAAAGTTCCAGGACAGCAAGATCTTCTAAAAAAAAAAAAAAACGCTGGCGTGGTGGCGCACGCTTGTAATTCCAGTACTTGGGAGGCTGAGACCGGAGGATCCGGGTTCGCGGCCAGCCTTAGCTACTTATTGAGGTCCTCTGCAACTTCGTGAGACCCGGTTTCAAAATAAAGGATAAAAAAATAGGGCCGGGGGTGTAGCTCGGAGGTAAAATGCCCCTGGGTTCAATCCCCGG
>PVJS01060587.1:0-11211 GCA_004027185.1 Glis glis | reverse complement strand
CAAAAAAAAAAAAAAAAGGGGGAGAGGCCTTAAATGCCACAACAAGGAGGACAAGGAGACACCAGCGCTTCCTCCGCTGTTCGGCAACCTCAGACACAGAAGCCGCTCTCAGGGGCACCTCCCTCTGCTTGCCCTTTTTGGGCCCATACTGCCTGGAGGTGACAAGCAGCTAGGACAACAAACCTCCAGTCTGCCTTCCATGGACTAAATAAATGGCAATCTGATTCCCTGAGTGTGCTTACAGTATACCAAATTTAAATGCAAAATCCTTTAACAACTGTTTTCTCTCCCTCCTTCTAGAGAAGAGCTCTTTATCCCTAGTCTCATTTCTGCCCCGCTCTGAGCCCTGCGTTTTAGTGCCAGTGCTTTTACACAAATCCAGCTTCACGTCTTGAGTGAAATATAATTTCAGAGGAATGTAATTCTGGAATGATCTCATTGAAAAAGCACATCCAGCAAAGGCCATGAGCAAACTTCAGGCCAGCCCATTCACACCCAGAGCCAAGAAGATTGCAGACCCCTTTCCCTTAAATGGAGAATATGCCTGGGACCCAAAGCGAAGCACCGCAGCTGCCCACGGATATCACCCTACCACAGCCTGCCTGCCTGCAGACCGAGGCCTGGGCCCAGAGCAGCGACCACCTCGAACCACCCTGGCACCATACAAGGGCAGGCTGAGAGAGCATCAAGCAAACAGGCTTCGCCGCATGGATGCGCCCTCTATTCCTCGGAGGGCTCTGGCTCCAAGCCATCAGACGCCAGCTGAAAATACAAATACTCCCCTGTGAGTGCCCCTCAGCCAGCAGTGTGCCAAAGTCAGGCTGCAGACCCTCCTCACAGTTACCTGCCTTCCCTAACTCTGACACTCAGTTACCATCTGACCCTACAGGGAAGAGTCAGAAAGTAGGGTATTTGATTTTGAAATTAGATGGCAAAGCTGGGTCTAGCCGAGTCGGGCAGAGCTGAGACAGAGTGGAAATGGGGAAGAAGAAATTATATACTCATGGATTCTCAAAAAAAAAAAAAAAACCCGAGCTGAAAGATCACTGGGCTGGAAAAAATGTCCTCATTCCAAATCTATCCCCCACCCCCAATGAATCCTCATAAAATGGACCAGAAAAGGAGAAAAAAAAGTTAATGGCTTACAGGATCTATGGGAACTCTCTGCACTATCTTTGCAACTTTTCTGTAAGTCTGAAACTATTCTAAAATAAAAAGTTTATTAAAAATAATTGCTTGTCAAGGATTCCTCTATAAGGAACAATGGGAAAAAAGTGGTCTTTGAGTATGAAGTTTGGAGTAAAAAACCGCCTCTACTAGCTCTTAAGCTCTGGGTGAGTTATCTAATCTCTCTAAGCTTCAGTTTCCCCATCTGTAAAATGGCGATGACAGTTCCAACCACGAAGTGTTTTTGTGTGGATTAAATAAGATACCTTATTGTGTGGCAAGGACTTCCTACTACTAAAAGTGTTCCTTTGTAGACAGTAGCAGCTCTCAGTTCTCAGTCCAGTCAGCCTTCACCCGGGCTCTTGATGGCTGCAGGTGGAGTGCCCCACCCCAGCCCAGCCCTACCTGTCTTTATGATTAACAGCCTCTTTCACATACAGCATGACCCTTTAAGCCCAAAGCAAAGCAATAGCCCAAAGGGCTGAATGAGGGCTGCCTCGCAGCAAGTTCCAACTGGTGAAAGCACACCTCTGCTGACAGAAGCTTGGTCTCCTTCCTGCTTTCCCTTCTTCCGTTAGGATCCGTCATCACTGCCATCCATTGAGTTATTTCCCTGAGGTTCACAGGAGTCGATCGGGACACCCAAAGGCTAACAGAGCTGGGCTTCTGGTGGAATCAGCAGTCCACCGAGGTGGGTGCTACAAAAGACTCTTCACTCTTGGTAGCATCACTACCACCCACCACCACCCCACACCCCTGCTTGCACCCTGATCCATCCACGCTGGCCCCACATGACACTAGGCTGATAAATTACAAATCTACGGAGTCAGCCAGGCATGGTGGCAAACGCCTGTTAATCCTAGTACTTGGGAGGCTGAGCCAGGAGGATTGAAGGTTCGAGACCAGCCTCAATAACATAGTGAGATTCTAAGCAACCTAGCAAGACCCTGTTTCAAAACAAAAAATAAAAAAAAGCTGGGGGTATAGCTCGGAAGTAAAATGCCCCTGGGTTCAATCCCCAATACCACACACACACACACACACACACACACACACACACACACACATGTACCAAGTCAACAACGGGCACAGCTAGTTTCCCAAAGCCAAGGCCCCAAGGCTGGGCATGAAGTCGCCTCCCAACTCTGAAGCAACACTTGAGCCGTGCCCACCCTGGCTTTGGCTACATGATGGTGTTATCCATTTCTTCCCTAGGGAGACCAAGGTGAATGGACACTCTAGGAACCTCATCCTTGTCTTATAGATAGATGAGCAAGATGCCAAGGAAAGAATCAGATGAAAAAAGATATGTCTCTAGTGTCGTGTTATTTCCTTGAAAATAACTCACAAGGATGTCAGATACTTTAAAAATTCACCCAAAACAAAGAGAAGTTCAATCTCACCCGGAAAATTTAGTGTCCAAATAAGGAAGCAGCCAGTGCTACAACAGTTAGCCTGTTCCAACTGTGAAAAGCCCTGTGAGAGAGAGAAGCAGTTCCCAGGCTTAGGATTCCACTGACGGATTGCAGCCCCTCCAAGCACTAATGAGCACATTCTAGTGGCTAATTTCTCTGACCTTCCAGATGGCTGGATTGGGGACACACCCCAGCTGAGGCCCAAGGACATTAGTTCCTGGCGGGGAGTATGCAAAAGCTCCGCAGCCCCAACCATGCCAGATAACAGCCCCAGCGGCTTCAAGGACAAGTTTCAGGAAGCAGAGCCCAAGAAGAAGATGTCCTTGGAGCCATTTCTTACTTAACCAAATAAGAGCCAAATATAGCCAAATATGAAGAAGCTAACTATGTTGTCTTCTTTGCAATTTTTCTCCTGATCATCACTTTGTACTTAGTTTACTGCAGTGGTCTCTGGGCATATAGAGAGCACTTTATTGAGTGTCAGCCCAGAGAAACCACTAAATAAATGTTAAGTATTACTATTGTATCATCATTTCCTCTTTATTCTTCTACCTCCAGTCCTCCCTGCTCATAAACAACAACAGGGTAAGCATCATGGAACATCAATATCATCACACCATTCTGGGCTCCTAACTGACCATCACCAGACCCATCCTCCAGCTCCAACCAGTCTTACTTCCCTCTTCTTTCTTTCTTCAACCAGCCTCCAGCCTCCCACCACACCCCCATTCACTTTCCCCAAGGACTTGCACAGAAAACACACACATAACTGCATTTCTCTCTCCAAGCAGGATTCCTCCTACTCCAAATACGTCCATTTTTGCATCCATGTTTTTGTGCCCCAAATATTGCCAACCTGGAGTGTTTTCTTTTTCCTCTATGATTATCTAAATCCCATTCATGCTCCAAGACCCAGTCCAAGGTCCCCCTTAAACTCAGGCGGGAAACCCATTTGCTCCACAATGTCCAAGCATCTCCTCTATGCCAGGCACTTGGCCAGTTACTATGGACACAGTAAGGAAAACCACACAGTCCTCCATGCTCCCACTTGGTAGGAGGGGCTTCTATGTGAACCTGTCTGCTCACCGGAACCACACGGACAACCAGACCTTACAGGCAGCCTGCTATGATACTGGTGGGGACTAAGATGGGAGGCACGACAAGAAATCCAGTTGAATGAGGTCTTCTTGACTTTTCTTCAGCCTTTCCAAGAAGCCGCAGGGTCCTGATGGTTTAGAATACATTCTATTACAAGAACCACTATCCTCTCTGACATAATGCATGCTACCCCGCTTCGGAGTTTTATCAGCTTCAGAGCTAAGCTGGGGCCAGCCCCATTCAATAATAGCTAATTCAACCTCCCTCCTTCAGACCAGGCATAGGGCCTCATACCCTTACCCTAAGCCGGAGAACAGAGAGAGAATGACCAGTGCTTTCTTCAGGAGTTCTTAGCCTTTGTACCCAGTGACTACAGAGATGACAGGAGTCACATTACATGGGAGACAACTCCCTTAGGCCTCTGCAGGGTAATGTGCCATTCTCAAATCCCAACAGTAACCCCACCCTCCTCTCTCCTATCAGGAACGCTTATGAGAACATGAGTCAGACTGCCAGTAATTTGGTGATAATCTTGCATACTTTCTAAATTATGAAAAATAGGTAACCCATTCGCATGCACCTTGGCCCTTTAATTCCTGTAGTAACAAATGTCATGTGATACGTGCCTCACATCTAGTCCCAAGCCACTAGTGAGCTAGAGCCCCTGGACAGAGGCGGCTGCTGTAAGCTGACAATGTGCCCTTGCCCCCTCTGGCTGCCTACCTTAGACAGCCAAGAGGCTGTCAAATAAAAATGAGGCCCTAAAGCAGATTTGTAAGCCTAGACCCACAGGACAATCCTCATCCATTTTCTCTACCCAGGGAAGACAAATGCTGCTACATCAATGCCTGGGGAAAAAAGGCCCATACATTTTCACATCTCACCCCCAGACCCGAGTGGAGCCTCACTGCTTCTGAAAGACTGAAGCTATTATTGACTTGATACTTATATGCAGACCATTCACTAGGTCTTGCATATGGTTCAAGAAAGCAGTGAGATGGCAAAGAGAGCCCTATCTAGAGTTCCTTCAGATACCTGATAATCAAATAATCAGAGACTCTGCAGCCCAAGTGCTCAAAGCCATGCATATTAGAGAAGACTCAAAAATTCACACCAATTCTGTTACTTCTTTCCTTAGAGTCACAGAACCTCTCTATGTACAATCACAGATGCCTGTTTGACCCAGGGAAGAGGAAGGAAGAACACTCAACCTAATGGAGACTCACAGTCTTCCCCATCAGCCATCCCCATTGCAATCTACCTACCCCAAGCCCCTGGATAAGCATTAAGTGTTTAGCCTCCTGCTACTGAGACCACAGTTCCAGAGAGGCTCAATCAGTCTCAGTCCACATTGAGGAAGCCCACATGTTTCAGCTTACTCAAAACACACATGGTTAGGGGTACAGACCTGGGTGGCTTTTATAAGCCAGGCCAACAGCTACAGCTGCTGCTGACCCATGTCCACCACACATGAGCATTCCAATGAGTAAAGCCTTAAGAAAGAACAGGACAGAGGACAGAAGCGGTCATCTGCCCTCGGATCACTAGCATCTAGTTCGGAGGAGTATCTGCCTGAGCAAAGATCTGCATCCAACTGTAAGAAGCCCCTCGTCTTTGAAACTTGTGGCATTCAGACCTCTCCCACTCCACCGCCTTCGGAGGGTCCTTCCACACGGAGGGAGGACCTATTGGTCGGCCTTTATCAAGGCTGGGGCACCCTCAGCATATCTTTAGAGACTCAGCTACCCATTCCCAGTCCCTGTCTACCTCAGCCCCTCCCCCTGCCCCAACAACTCAAATTTTCAGTCTCCACATATGTGTCTATGTGCCTGTGTGTCTGTGTTTTATTTACACTACCCATGTCTGTTGTTAGCAACAGAAACAAAGTACTTTAAAGCAAAAAAGGCGAGTTTGCCAACTGGCTTGCTGCTCCCCGTTCTGCTTCCAGCTCAGGGAAGAGGCTGGTGAGGGATCCTTCCAGCCCCAATCGACGTGTGTGCCTGCAGGTCCCATGTACACTAGGGGCCAGGAGGCATGGTTCCCAGCTCACCCCAAGTCGGTCACCGTTGCTGTGGACCCCAGCCATCACACCTCCCGCTTCATCCCTGGAGGCCACACCCTGACACCTCATTCCCTCACCTACTGGACCCTGACTACTGTGGGAAGGCAGAGAATTCAGGAAACAGGCTCTCCTCCCCTGGACACCATGAGATTGAAAGATGAACAGGTACTGCCTCCCCAGACCGATTCTGAAGAACCAGCCAAGACTAAGTTTTACTTTCAGGTCATTTCCCAGCTTTAGTTTTTCTGTTACTGATGTTCCAACACCAGGCTCTCAAAGAAATCGATAGGAATTACTGATCACTGCTTTGTTTTCTGCAGAGAGGAAGAAACCTGAGATGATTCTTGCATCCAAGGGGCTCACAGACTACCTTAAAGGAGGCTCAGGAGCAAACAATCCAAGCGGGGACATAGAGAAAAAGTGCTGGATGGGTGTGAGCAGGGGCTGAGAAGCTCAAGGTGGGATTTCTGTGGGAGAGGACATGTGAGCCAGGCCTTAAAGCACAAACAGTAGCAGGAAAAATGAGACAGAAGGCCATGTGTGATGAAGAGTTAGACTATGACTCAAGGTCCCAGGGCAGGGAGAACAGCAAATATCATGCCTGTCGTGTTTTCCCTTATCCACTGAGCCTCGAACCCAGGAAGTGAAGAGAAAAGCAACTGGTCTGATCTGGTGAAAATAAAACCCTGCCTCAGAGTCACCGTGCTGTCTAGTCCCTCTGCACCTACCTCTGCCCAGAGCCTGCACTGGGTTACTCTTTTCTGTACTACTCTGAAACCCTCTCCCCTACAGTACACAGAATGGAGCCAGCCTAATGTCCTGATGGAGCTCTTGGTACTCAAGACTCCTGCTCCCAGGGTAGGATCAGCTTCAAAGGCTCCCCCAGTGCAGTGTGGGACAGGAACTTGACTATTCCTCTGCTCGTCCAGGTCAAGTTATGAGTCTGGTTCTTTACTCCCTAGGAGAGGGGACTGGTATCAGTTCCTGATAAGCCAGGACAACAGTCTTTCTTCCTTCCATTCACATTTACAATCAGGTGTGCACTGAATTAATTAAACACCAAGCAAGCGTGCATCGATGTCCTCAGTGCTGGTCGGGCACCAAAATGCATCCAACAGGGGTTCATCCTCAGAGTAAGGATCAAGAAGGATTCACAGAGAGGGTGACCTCTCTGGACCTGCACTGGACCTGGAAGATCAAATGGTAACAGAATAAAGGGGTATTCCTGGGCAGATGGAACTATATGAGCAAAGGCTTGGGAGCAGGAAAGTAGAATACATGGGAAGAAAACAAGATGTTCAGGCTGATGAGAACTTGGCTGAAAGTAGACCAAGGAGAAAGACAGATGGGAAGACAGAGGAATATTAACTCTTAGAGGGCTTCAGGAGTCAAATTAAAAATACTAGCTTTTCTCAGGGAATCACAGAAATTTCTGAGAAAGGAATGAGGGGCTCAGAACCGCAGTTCTGAAAGATGAAGCAGTAGTCAAGTCCAGAGGCTACAGCATGAGAATCTGATCATGACCAGGAAGGACAGGGAGAGAAAGAAGGGAGGCAACCAACAAGTGCACGATGGAAGAGCTTTTTTTTTTTTTGGTACTGAGAATGGAACCTAGGGGCATTCTACCTCCAAGCTATACCCCCAGCCCTATTTTTTATTCTTTATTTTGAAACAAGGTCTCAATAAATTGCAGAGGGCCTCACTAAGTAGCTGAGGCTGGCTATGAACCTGTGATCCTCCTGTCTCAGCCTCCCAAGTACAGGGATTACAAGCGCATACCACCACGCCCGGCTGGAAATCTTGTCTTTAAGGTTTGGACTGAACAGAAAAATAAGTGGGCAGACCCCAGCACAGCTAAGAGGCTGTACAAGCAGAGAAAGGCTGAAGAACTAGCTCTTGGGAGGGGACAATGAAGGAATGGGACACAGACAGGAAACGGGAAGGAAGGGAATTTTGGAGCTTTGGATCCTGAAAGTGGAACTGCTCCAAGTAATGGCTAAAGGTATGGCTATGCTACAGGGACCTCAGAAGGAATAAAAATGAAATTCTGAGAACTGAAATGAGTGTGGGACGAAGAGGCCAGAACTCGGAAGGATTCTCAGTATGAATCCCGGAGTCCTAATTATGCCAGAAAGGTTGAAAGCAACTAATGTGAAGTCAAGAGGCAGGTAACACCACCAAGAACAAGGAGAGAAGAGATGAGTGAGGCAGGGACTAACTGCGCATGGGAAAGGCTGGACGCCATGTCAGGCTGCACAGAGTGAGAGTCAGGGGAGCAGGTGGAACATTAGAGAGGGGAAAAAGGGAATCGAGATCTTTAGGGAAAAGCCAGCTCTCAGCTATAATAAAGAGGTAGGAATATAATTAAGATGACTATTTCCAAAGTCAGGCAGAGTGTGGCAAACTGAGCATTCTTATACACTGTTGAATACATGTTTTCTGGAGGACAATTTAGGAATGCACACACATACATAGTCATGTGTCACTTAATGACGAAAGGGTTTTGAGGTGTGTGTGTGTGTGTGTGTGTGTGTGTGTGTGCATGTGTGCGCACACACACACACGCAGGGGTATTCTACCTCTGAGCTACACCCCCAACCCTATTTTATTTTTTATTTGGAAACAGGGTCTCCCTAAGTTGCGGGGGGCCTCACTAAGTTGCTGAGGCTGGCCGCGAACTTGCCATCCTCCTGTCTCAGCCTCCCAAGTACTAGGGTTATAGGCATGCACTACCACGCCCAACTATGACTATGTTTTGATAAAGGCATTGTTAGGTGAGTTCGTCGGTGTCATGCCAACGCGACACAAACTAGGATGACTACACATCACTAGGCAATATAATTTTATGGGATCACCATCATACACACAGTCCATTATAGACTAAAATGTCATTATACAGCTCATGACCTAATATGTCAAAAGCTCTAAAAATTACATCCCATAATGATAGTTAAAAGATAAGCCACAGGCAGGAAGAAGAACCTTATACCCCACTATAGCAATTCCATTTTTAGGTAACTAGCATATATAAACTCTTGCACTGTCCTTGTACAAGGAAGCTCATCACAACAATATGTGCAACGCACAGAAGTTAAGGCGACTTTAACCACCTCCTACTGTCACAAAATGCTGCATTACACACACCAATTAAGTCAAGTGATTTTATTCATGAATACTTTAAAAAAATGATGTTGAAGCCGGGCGTGGTGGTGCATGCTTGTAATCCTAGTACATGGAAGGCTGAGACAGGAGGGTAGCAGGTTCGAGGATAGCCTCAGCAAGTAGTGAGACTCTCATCAACCTAGCGAGACCCTGTTCCAAAATAAAAATAAAATAGAGCTGGGGTTGCAGCTTGGAGGTAGAATGCCCCTGGGTTCAATCCCCAGTGCCACAAAAAAAAAAAAAATGATGCTGAATGAAAAAGAATCTGCAAAAGGTTGCATGCATGGTACCATGTATATAAAATTTAAAACACCCAGTCCTATATATTATTTATGGACATACATATGTGAAAGGATAACATATGCATGGTAATGAGGTTTAAATCTGCTTCAAGAAGAGGAAAGTAGGCAGGCCTGGTGGTGCACACCTGTAATCCCAGTACTTGGGAGGCTGAGACCGCCTCAGCAACTTAGCGAGGCTCTCAGCAACTTGGCAAGACCCTGTTTCCAAATAAAAAATAAAAAGGGCTGGGGGTGTAGCTTGGAAGTAGAATGCCCCTGGGTTCAATCTCCAATACCAAAAAAAAAAAAAAAAAAAAAGGAGGAAAGTAATGAGAAAAGCTCTAGACATATCTGGCATATAAACATGTTTTAAAATAATAGATCTGAGCCGGGCACAGTAGCTCACACCTGTAAGCCCAGTACTTGGGAGGCTGAGACAGGAGGATCACAGGTTAGAGGGCAGCCTTAGCAAGTAATGAGACTTTCATCAACCTAGTGAGACCTTGTTTCAAAATAAAAATAAAAAATAGGGCTGGGAGTATAGCTCAGAGGTAGAATGCCCCTGGGTTCAATCCACAGTGCCACACACACACAAATAAAAATAAATAAATAAAAAAATCATAGATCTGGCCAGGCGTGGTGGCGCACGCTTGTAATCCCAGTACTTTGGGAGACGGAGACCGGAGGATACGGGTTCACGGCCAGCCTCAGCTCTCGCTCTCTCTCTCTCTCTCTCCCTGTCTCTCTCTCTCTCTCTACTTAGTGAGGCCCTCCGCAACTTCGTGAGACCCGGTTTCAAAATAAAGTATGAAAAAATAGGGCTGGAGGTATAGCGCGGAGGTAGAACGCCCCTGGGTTCAATCCCCGGTACCGCAAAAAAAAAAATAATAATAGATCTGAGGCAAATATGGCAAAATTTAATATCTGTTCAAGTTGGATGATGAGTAAATAGGTTTTTCTTATATTAATCTTTTATCTTTCACATACACTTACCTAAGTTTTAAAAAACATTATCAAATAATTTGTTTTATACTCTTTGAGCCAGCCAATCTGGCTGGAAATAAATATCCTGAAACAACCAGAAGTAACTATCCTGAAGTTATACAAGTAGGCACAGCTATATTGAAATGCAGCTATTTACTTCCTCATAGATTTCAGTAGCAAAATAATAAAAACAACCCAAAAGTCTATCATCAGGAGCTCAGTTAAATAAGGAACAATTCACCTATACAATGGAATTCTATGCAGCATTAAGTACAAAGCAGCTATATATGTACTGCTTGTGGAATATATTTCAAAAATTATTAGTCAAAAAAGTAGAATACAAGCCAGACGTGGTGGCGCATGCTTATAATCCCAGTACTTGCGAGGCTGAGACAGGAGGATCCAGGTTCGCAGCTAGTCTCAGCTACTTAGTGAGGCCCTCCGCAACTTAGTGAGACCCTGTTTCAAAATAAAGAATAAAAAATAGGGCTGGGGGTGTAGCGCGGAGGTAGAATGCCCCTGGGTTCAATCCCCAGTACCACAAAAAAAAAAAGTAGAATACAAATCCTAAATTCAAAATGATGTCATGTTTGAAAAAACATAAAAATATATGAAAAATAAAAAAGGACAACATATACCAAAAAATTAACAAATTATATGTGACTTTTACTCCCTAATATTTTTATTGTCCAAATATTCTTCAATGAACATGTTTTTCTTTTTTGTGTATGTGGTATTGGGGATTGAACCCGGGGCATTGTACCTCTGAGCTACACCCCCAGCCCTGTTTTTTTTTTTTTTTTTTGAAACAGGGTCTCCCTAGGGTGATGAGAGTCTCACGACTTGCTGAGACTGTCCTCAAACCTGCAATCCTCCTGTCTCAGCTTCCCAAGGACTGGGATTACAGGTGTGTGCCACCAAGCCCGGCTCTATGCATTTCTTGTATTATTAAAAAATCG
Organism: Glis glis; assembly: GCA_004027185.1. Classification (NCBI taxonomy): domain Eukaryota; kingdom Metazoa; phylum Chordata; class Mammalia; order Rodentia; family Gliridae; genus Glis; species Glis glis. The sequence goes on along the minus strand of PVJS01060587.1, from coordinate 83 downwards.
ACAAAAGCTGGGCATGGTGGCGCACGCTTGTAATCCCAGTACTTTGGGAGGCGGAGACCGGAGGATCCAGGTTCGCGGCCAGC
>PVJS01060586.1:0-11213 GCA_004027185.1 Glis glis | reverse complement strand
GCCTCACTAGGTAGAGAGAGAGAGAGAGAGAGAGAGAGACGGGGAGAGAGAGAGAGAGACGGGGAGAGAGAGAGAGAGCTGAGGCTGGCCGCGAACCCGGATCCTCTGGTCTCCACCTCCCAAAGTACTGGGATTACAAGCGTGCGCCACCACGCCCGGCTCTTATTCTTTATTTTGAAACAGGGTCTCACTAAATTGCAGAGGGCCTCACTAAGTAGCTGAGGCTGGCCACGAACCCGGATCCTCCTGTCTCAGCCTCCCAAGTACTGGGATTACAAGCGTGCGCCACCACGCCCGGCTTTGAAAATCATTTTTTTAAACTACAAGTGTAAGAGCTGGTTCAGGCAAGCCTCAAAGGATGCTAAAGCCACTGACTGTTGGGAAACAGAACTGCCAACAACTCAAGATATCAACCAGCAGATCACTTATTAGTTACAAAGGGAGAAATGAATCTAACAATGGAGAGATGTGGCAGGTACAGTACAATCTTAACAAAATAACTGAATTTAATATCACCAAGGAGGACACAAACTGATTAATATGCATTGATGTGATACACCGAGAAAGACAACACTCATATAGTATTCTTGTCAAAAATGTTTAACTTGAACCTAACCATGAGGAAGGAATCAGAGCCAAACTGAGAAACATTAGCCTGGATTCTTCAAAATCTTCATGTCACAAAAGACAAAAACAAAAACAATAAAAAAAGTCCAAAAAAGTGTTCTAGATTAAAGGAGACTAAAGAGATATGACATCTAAGCAAAATGCATGAGCTCTGATGGGGAGCAACTATAGAAAACATTATTGGGACAACAGGAACTCTGAATATGAACTGCATATTAGATACTAAGATTATATTAAGGGCAAATTTCCTGAGTATGATAATTATCTTGTAGATATGTAGGAGAATGTCCTTGTCCTTAGGAAATATTTAAGTATTTATGGATAAAGTGTTATGATATCTATAGGAAAATTTTAAAAAATCTATATATGTTGTTTACATGGAAAGAAATGATGCAACTGTAGCAAAATATTAATACCTGATGAGTCCTAAAAAATGTATATGGGTATTCACTCTATTATCTTTGCCACTTTTCTGTAGGTTTGAAATTTCCAAAATAAAAAACTGAGGAAAAAGTATGTTTTTTTAAAAAAGGCAAATTTAAAGTAAGTTAAACAAATATAGAATTCCTTATTCTTTGGGCATAAAGTTTTCCTGTTAAGAGAATGACAATTGTGAGATTTTTCCATGGAATTGTCTAATATTCTGCACTATGACATAGAAACTTTCCGCATTTTTAATATCAACAAAAAAATCATAAGTCTATTCTCTAAGTCTCCAACCTTTTTTTTTTATCACAGCACTATAATGACCACCTCATTAATCATTACAAGTACCTACTTCTGGAACTGCCTGGGAAAGATCTTCATTAAAGTTACCCTAAATACCAACCTTTGCTCTGTAAATGCAAAGGTCCCAACCCAAGGTAGCCACTTGAGTTCTGCTCCCTCCATGCACAGAATTTGGTTGTCTTTATGGAGTTTAAGGCCTACAATCATTCCTTGGATAAGGCTGAGCTTTGTGAATAACTCAATGTATACTGCCTATCCCTCTAAACATTTTAACGTGGGTGAGGTCAAGTTACCCTGAGTGTGCCAGCCTCAAAAGATACCTAGAAGAAGGTGTCAGCCCCCTGGGTCCTGCTGTGCAGGTATGGAAGCACTACCTCTGGCATTTCTGAATCAGTCCCTGCAAAGCTATCTCAAAAAGAGAATTAGGATGCAGTTTCCCTGGGCCAAATTGTGAACCCAGAGCAAGAACCTCTAATCAACCTAAGGTAAGGGCAGTTTGTGGAACTGATATGTCTCCAGCCTTTCAGGGGAACCCAAACTTATTCTTTCTTATAAGAGAAACAGTCTTGGGGCCTGGTGTGATGCTGCACACCTGTAATTCTAGTACTTGGGATGATGAGACAGGAGGATCAAAAGTTCAAGGCCCATCTCAGCAACTTAGCAAGGCCCTCTGCCACTTAGTAAGATCCTGTTTCAAAATAAAAAATAAATAGGCCTGGGGGTATAGTTCAGAGGTAGAATGCCCCTGGGTTCAACCCCCAGCACCACACACACACAAAAAGAGAGTCTTGGCCGAACCTATTAATACAGAGATACAGGTAGGAAAAACAAAAGATCTCTTCATGAAACAAAATTTGATACTTACCTAATGTGGACCTGGGTATGCTGGGATCTTCTTTAGCAGTCAACGAGGTGCTATCATCTCTGGAGGGTATTTGCATTGAACCCTAAAAATTGAAAGAGTCAGGGGAGTTAGGAAGATGCGGGAACTGTCATCGCAATAATAAGACTTGCAGTATCCTCACACGATTTGGCATTCAGATGATTACAGGCCGATGCCTGAAATGTAAGAAGGAAACGCACTAGATACAAATATCAACATGACTCTAGGGTTCTCACTTGATCAGTCTGCTCTCCGAGATGGGGGCTGATGGAAGTAACTTCAGCTTGTTGGTTAGAGATGAGTGCTTGGGCCATCATGAAGTCTTTCCCTCCTAAATACTGGCGCAGGGCCTGTAATTCTAAATTTCTTTCCATTAGGGCTTGTACCATCTTTGCTGCAGCAGCCTAGTAAAAAATAAATCATAAACATTAGAAAGATATTACAGTAAAAATAAATAAAATCTGCTTTCAAGTGTTATTTCTTAAAAGCTGACCAATTTTAAAAAGCCATGGGACCATAAGAAAGTTTCCTTGCTTTCAGTTTATGAAGAAAAACATAGTCAAGTGAGTGGAAAGAAAGTCATTCGTAAGTAGCTGGATTTGGTAGTGCACGCCTGTAATCCCAGTACTTGGGAGGCTGAGAAAGGAGGATCACAGGTTTGAGGCCAGCCTCAGCAACCTAGTGAGACCCTGTTTCAAAATAATAAATAAAAATGGTTGGGGGTGTAGCTCAGTGTTAGAGTGCCCGAGGGTTCAATCCCCAGTACCACACACACATACACAAAGTCGTTCATAATGAGCAGAATGTTGAAGAAAACGAAGTATAACACTTCTTTCACAGATAAGAGAATCTGAAATAGGTTCTGTTAGAACTCTGAAGCAATGGTGTTAAGATTCTGGTTTGACTTGGCATAACATGTCTTTCTTTACTCTGTTTCTTCAGCCTGGATTGCTCTTCACCCAAACACCTGAGTGGTTTGCTCCCTTCAGGTGTTTGCCGAATGTCCCCTTATTGGATTGCCCTTCTATGCATATCCTATCAAAATAGTAATTTCAAGGGTCAAAGGGCATAAACAATCAGTTATAAGATGAGTACTGTATAACATAGTGATTATCGTTAATAATATTGTATTGTTTACCTGAAGTTTGTTAAGAGAGTAGATCTGAAGTGTCCTCATTATATACCCACACACACACAATGGTAACTGTGTGCTGACAGATATGTTGATTTGACTGTGGCAATCATTTCACAATGATGTATGTATGTGTGTATATAAATGTATAGACATATATACATATCTCAAAGTATCATGCTGCATACCTTAGTACATATACTTTTTACATGCTAATTACACCTTAATAAAACTTGGAAGAGGGGAACAATCTCTTCTCCATCCCCAATTCCCCTTGCTTAATTTTTTTTTCCCAGTCTACTTGCCATTATATATCTCTTTAACCCCCTCCCCCTTTCTTTCTGTCTCCCAACTGGAATGCATTTTTCCTAAGAGAGACCTATGCTGAGTCCCAAGTACCTAGAACAATGTCTGACATAGTGGGCACTCAATACATACTTATTGAATGAATCAATTACACACATAAACATCTTTGTTACACCACACGATCAGGTGAATCTGAACCTTGAAACCATGAAATCCAGTTTATTTAATTTCCAATCCCATAGTTTTCTAAGGCAGATGATGGCACAATAAGGGAAAGACCTAGAATGCTATTTATGACCATTATTGTGTAGGAAGTCTGCATTTAATGACAACATCTGGAAATAATAAATCAATTCCAAAATTACTGGGGGTATAAGATAATGAATTGGAACTATGTTAGCTATATCGTAGCACCAACATCTCTGGGGAGAATTATTATTGTTTTAAATGAGAAATTGAAGCCGGGCGTGGTGGCGCACGCTTGTAATCCCAGTACTTGGGAGGCGGAGACCGGAGGATTCAGATTCCCAGCCAGCCTCAGCTACTTAGTGAGGCCCTCCGCAACTTCATGAGACCCAGTTTCAAAATAAAGTATAAAAAATAGGGCCGGGGGTGTAGCTCGGAGGTAGAATCCCTCTTGGTTCAATCCTTGGTACCACAAAAAAAAAAAAAGAAAAAAAAAAGAGAGAAATTGAGGTCTTGTCATATTTTCTAAGGGATACTGAAAAAAACTTCTATTTTTAAATAAGTAAAATTTGAGTTCTTTGAAGATTTGGACATAGCCATTTTAGAGGCATCAGTACATTATTATATTTACTATTAAAAGTCTCTGAAAATTATGGAGAAAACAATAACAAACAACTGAAATATATATTGTGATCTACAAAGCATGGTACTCTTTTTTTCTAGTAGTGCTTTCAGCAGTGCTCCTCCAAGCGTGGTCCATATGCCAGCAGGCATCACTACCGCCTGGAAAGAGATTCTCAAGTCCCACCTATACCTCCTTATTTCTATCTCTGGGGGGTGAGTTCAGGAATCTGGGTTTTAAAAAAGCTATTTAGGTGATTCTTTTGCATTAAAAAAAACCTGGGGCTGGGCGTGGTGGCGCACACTTGTAATCCCAGTACTTGGGAGGCAGAGACCAGACAATCGGGGTTCAACCCGGGTTCATGGCCAGCCTCAGCTACTTAATGAGGCCCTCCGCAACTTCATGAGACCCGGTTTCAAAATAAAGTATAAAAAATAGGGCCGGGGTGTAGCTCGGAGGTAAAACACCCCTGGGTTCAATCCCCGGTACCACACACACACACACACAAAAAAAAAAAAAACTTGGGAAAGCAGATCTAGAAGAATATAACTATTACTCCTGTTGAATTGAAAATCTTTTTGTTAATTTTGCCCTCTCCTAGGTTCCACAATTTTACTACCTGATGGATATAATATTTCATTCTGAGGTATAATGAGACAAATTCTTTTAAATCACATAAGTTAAAAAGAAAACTCAAAGGCTTGTTATTCTCTTGCCAAAGATCTAAATGATCCACAATGATTTTGTGAGGGCTATTCTAGAATCAATTCCTGAAGTGATGGCAGGATGTTTCTGACAAAATATGCTTTTACTTCAGTGGGCAAGAGAATTAGAAGAGTGCAATATAACCATCCCTTAATATAAGGAAGCATTAGAAAATATTATGGTCAAATAACATAGGTGAGTAAGAATCCAGCATCCTCCAAAAACTGACTAGAAGGATTCTGAGCTACTAGTCCCTGAAATGCAGCACAAGTCAACTAGCAGTATTTGGGAAAAAGATGCATGGAAATCAGGGAAAAATAAGAATTTACTTCTGAAATAGTTGTCTCATTAGGGCCTTTGATAAACACAATCTTTTCTTCTTAAGATAACTCAGCTTTTACAAGAATGAAGCTAAAATATGTTGAGTTTAAGTTTTTTCATATCTTGGTTGGAAACAGAAAATATCACTCAAGTCTTGATAATTCAGAATGAAAATCAAGACACTCCAGAACCCCATACTCTTGTCTCTCAAAATGATCAGAACATTAAGAAAAAGAAAATGGGCATAATGAAGGTAATGGGCATATATATTATTTAGGCATACTTCCAAATGCAGTGTTCAAACAACATTTAATACTTTGATGACTGATGTCAAATTGTAGTCAATAAATGGAAGGAAAGAAACTGCAGAGCTGACTATAAAACATCCCATGACACATGTGACAAGTGGTGCTTTCTGGCCTGTGCATCAGTCCTTACTTGGCTCTCCTGCTCCCTGGTGCTCATAGACTGAAGCAGACCCTGAATCTCCACTTCATGTTCCACAGCTTGTTTGTTCCGATCACTTAGCAGGTCCTGCAGCATCCTTTCCTTTCGCTGCAGACGCTGGCACAGCTCCTCAGCTATTTCACTCTGCCCAGGTCCAAGTTTGCAGAGCAGTGTTGCACTAAGATCCTAATGCAGAAGAGACAGTGTTAAGTTTCTGAAGGAAATAATTCCCTCTAGAACATACCACAGGGCTTGAAAGAATCTATCATAGAAGAAAGAGCTGTGAGGTTCTTCTTGAATGAACAATATAGAATTAACAATATAGAATACCCAGAGTGGCAATTTGAATGAACATTAAATATACAGAATACCTAGAGTGGCAACTTGAATGAACACTACCAATATAGAATAGCTAGAGTAGCAACTTGAGTGAACACTAACAATATAGAATACCTAAAGTGGCAACTCGAATGAACACTAACAATATAGAATATATAGAGTGGCAACTCGAATGAACATTAACAATATAGAATACCTAGAGTGGCAACTTGAAGGAACACTAACAATATAGAATACCTAGAGTAGCAACTTGGATGAACACTAACAATATAGAATACCTAGAGTAGCAACTTGCATCTTGTCCTCTGAAATAAGTTATTTTCCTATTTGCTCAGGGCACAAAACAATTAATTTTACATGAGAACAAATAGACACTTAGCCCATGTATGTCATTAATTTTCTCCCCAGTGTAACTTTTAGTAGGAGCACAAAATGATAAATTAAAAAGAAATAATGAATACTATATTCATAAGCAAGTGATACAATTCCTATTTCTATATTAAGTGCTATTACATGGTGGTTAAAACTGTGGAGACATACCGCCTGGGTTGAATACTGGCTCTGTCACTTAATTAGCTGTTACCTTGAACATGTTAACTTCAAAAGTCTGTTTTTTGTCTCTAAAACAGGGATAATAGTATATCCCTCATAAATTTGTGAGGATTCGATAAGTTAATACGCATTAAGCTCTTAAAAGAGCACCTGGCGCAGTGTGAGCACCATACCCAACAAAGTTTCGTTGTCATACTGTGGATATACATTTTAGCTCTAATTAATTCTCACATCACTTCTTTGAGAAAGATAACTGTCATCATAATTGTCATCTTAAATTCATATGTGTGAGGGAGAAAGAGAACTATCATCATAATTGTAATCTTAAATTCACAGGTGTGGGGGAGAAAGAGAACTGTCATCATAATTGTCATCTTAAATTCATAGGTGGGGGAAAGAGTCCCAGTGAGAGTCAACTGCGTGCCCAGGCAAAGAATGGAATTAAAGACTTGGGTAATTAGCTTCCCAGACCGCAAGTGTCCTAATTCAAGGCTGATAACATGTAATCACTAAGTCTACTGCCTTTAAGTTAACTGAAGTCTTGCCTCCACTTCTTTGTTCCTGTCATGCAGAGATGTCTGTAACTGCTGAATGATACTCTCTTGTTCCTTCTGCCAATGGCTAAACTTGGTTTCCAATTCTTCTTTCAGCCACTGGAGGTTGTGACAGGTAGCAGTTAACTGTTCAACTTCCAGGCCTTTGGCCCTCAGGAGACTCTCCATACTCTACAGTGACAAAGAGAGCAACCATGAGTCACAGTGGCAGGCACTCCCCGTTCCTCAAGTAAACAAGAAATGAGACCCACCCTGAAATTAGCGCCTATCAACTTTTTGTAACTTAGTATATAATCTAATATCATACTAATTTATTTCCTGTTTTTAGAACTCTTACCGAGTTTGAGAAGAGATAAATATAAAGTACATGATAAAATGAAGCACTGTGGAGGAAGTACTTTCTCTAAAGAGGAAGTGAATGACTTCTTTAAAAAGTGACAGAGGGCAGGGTGAGATGGCACATGCTTGTAATCGTAGTACTTGGAAGGCTGAGACAGGAGGATCACAAGTTCAAGGCTAGTCTCAGCAACTTAGTAAGACCCTGTTTCAAAATACAAAATGAAATAGGACTAGGGTGTAGCTCAGAGGTAGAATGCCCCTGGGTTCAATCCCTAGTACCAAAAAAAAAAAAGTGACAGATGAAGCCAGGCATGGTGGCACACACCTGTAATCCTAGTACTTGGGAGGCTGAGACAGGAGGATCACAGGTTTGAGACTAGCCTCAGTAACTTAAGGAGACTCTCAGCAACCTAGTGAGACCCTGCTTGGAAACAAAACAAAACAGGGCTGGGGGTATCGGGGGTATGGAGGTATAGCTTGGAGGTAGAATGCCCCTGGGTTCAATCCCCAGTACCACAAAGAAGAAAAAAAGTGACAGATGGTTAGCTTTATAAGTTCTAAAATAGGTATGTAAAAAAGAAAAAGAAAAGCCCATGGTAGAGGTTAACAAAATAAACAATTGTTCTAATTGTGTCAATATATGAACATGTATATAATATTAATGAGAAAAACAAAACAGGTGCACCCTGGCAACATTATGTAAAAGTGTGTGTGTGTGTGTGTGTGTGTGTGTGTGTGTGTGAATATCTATATATAGACAAGGATTAGAAATACATCAGAACTATGTAAATTGAAATCAACATTCACTGCCTCCCCCTATAAAGTTTATTAAATAAAAGAAAGCACAAATACTAAAATTTCTCTTTCTTATCTATGATGATGGAACTAATGAGTGCTATTTTTGTTTGTTTTGTGTATATATATATATTTGTTTATTTCCTCATAAAGCAAATACTCTGGTTTTCAGAACATGATGGAGGGGCTGATACTTCAGACTTAGAATGCACGTGGGAGGAATTCCAAGTCAAGAGTGGATGTGGCTCTTACTTGCATGGTAGCTTCATTAGAGGAGAGGACACCGCGCAGTCTCTCTAGGTCATGATCTCGCTCTCTCACTGCAAGGTGAAGCTGACGCAGTTCTTTGTCTTTTTCTTCTAGAGCAGAAAACTTTTCATCTATAGCCCGCTGCAAGGAAAGTAAGGCTCCTCAATTCCACAAGATTCACTATCCTCTCGTCATCCTTATACATTAACATTTAAAGTATGAAGAAAGGGGAAACCAAATGCCCAAAGCAGAAAATTAAGTAGATACAATTTCTTTAACACCTACATAGACAGAATGATCTATAGCGTAGTGAGCAAAATCATGATGCATACCTCTAGAGCAAGCGCTCTATCATGTATTCGTTGCCGAAGTTTCTCAAGCAACATTTCATTTGTTTCAAGGGTTTTGTCTGAGTTATCTCGGTACTGTAGGAGCTCCTGAAATTCCTAATGAGACAAAAAAATTCCTTTACTCACTTATCAAATATTAACTGAATTCCTACATTTTGTCAAGTAATTTGGTATTCAGGATAAAAAAATGCAATCATTCTTTTCAGGGAAACAAGTTTAGCAGAGATAACAGTCATGTAAATTGTTAACTATTCTGCAACGTACATAATACATAAAATTGTTGACTATTCTGCAACATACACACTAGCAGGCATGCCAAAGGCTACTAGGGGAATACAGGGTGCATTGCCTGACTCTGCCTAAGGGCGTCAGTAAAGCCCTAATGAAGGAGGTAACATCTGCCCTGAGACTTTAAAGGACTAGATTTCCCAAATGAAGAGATGGTGGGGGTATGGAAGGAAGGAAGGAAGGAAGGAAGGAAGGAAGGAAGGAAGGAAGGAAAGAAGGGAGGGAGAGAGGGGAGAAAAAGAAAGATAAAGAAAAAAATGAATACACAATATATGCATACTATAAAAATTGTATGTTCAGTAAAATGCAAGGGATTCCCTGTGACTGAAGCTTAGAGTAGGTAGCAGAACTTATCCCTCTTCTTGGTGCCTCATTTTTCCCTAAAACTTTCATTCTGTCATTTAATTCTAGGGAAGTTTCTGGATAAACATCTACTAGACTGAGAGAAGTAGCCACGCCTCTTTGTCTTTTCAATTTCTAGCACAGTGCCTTTCTCACAGAAATGCTTACTATTTGCTAAATAGTGGTTAAGTCTTTCAGGTCTATACATATTGTCTCTTACTTGTTGATTAATATCTTGATTCACGGGTTGTATTTTCTACTTATTTTAAATCTTCCTGATTCCCACCACTCAATGTTCTACATGTAGCAGATACTCAACAAAGGTGATTAATACCTTGAGATTCTATGAACAGGAATTTCAGAGCCCTAGCAGCCCAGCTTTCATTGAAATCATATAAACTCACCTGAAGCAGCTGTTCTTTGTGACTCAGACGATGGTTTAGGTGTTGAATGTTTTGTTCCTGGGTTCGAATCTCATTGTATTTTTCAGCCTCCAGGGTACGAAGCTGTTGACTCTTATTCTGCAATTCTCCTTGTAGCTGCTGCAAAGCTTTTCGTAATTCCTAGATTAAATATATTCCTTTTTAGTGCAATCTAAAATTTCTACATGGTCATTAGATATAGAAGCCTTAAAACTTTGAAGGGATATAGTGAAATACAATGTAGAAAAAAAAGTGCCATTATTAAATTGCTATAGAAATATTATATAAACATGAATCAAATAGGATATGGAAAATCATGAAAACTGAGGATGGCAAATTTGATATTACAGCTCAATACTTATTCTTTGGTTTTAAAAAGACAGCTCTGTGTAACTCCTAAGCAGGACTCTGTCCCACTGTAAACCTGGATCCTTTACAATAAGCTTGATGATGGAATATTTCAACCATCTTCTTTTTTGAAAGAACTCATGAAGACTATCACTCATCTTTCTTAATTTGCCATATATAATAGTTTTCTAATAATAAAATCAGTAATCTTTAAACTACCAGTTACTTTAGGCAATCCCCCAGATATATATCAATTAAACAAAACTTAGGACATGATTCCTATAGGTATGTAATTAAAAAATTAAGAATTATATTCATCCCCATCTTTCTACCACCCCCCAACCCTGCCAAGGCATCTGCAATTTTAATATTTCTAAAGGAAATTCAGGGCTAAAATTTAACCTCCAAAGTGCTAAACCTGGGAGATTCTTTAAAAACTATACTTTTATATCTGAGTGTTAAAGAGCCTAAGAAAAGAGAGCACAAAAAGGTCTTTAAGATCTTAAAGAGCCAGGCGTTGTGGCAGACGCTTGCAATCCCAGCACTTGGGAGGCGGAGACCAGAGGATCCAGGTTCGTGGCCAGCCCCAGCTACTTAGTGAGGCCCTCCACAACTTTGTGAGACCCGGTTTCAAAATACAGTATAAAAAATAGGGCCGGAGGTGTAGCTCGGAGGTA
>PVJS01060585.1:0-11216 GCA_004027185.1 Glis glis | reverse complement strand
GGTTTGGCCATCCCCTTGTCCCCCACAGCAGGTTTGGCCATTCTCCACCTCCCTACACACACATACCTGCCCTTTTCACATCTCATCTGTGCCTCTATTACAAAGGGGCCTAGGAAAACAAAAGTGAAATGGAAATCCATTTATATTCCCTCCTTCAGAGTAAGTTTAGTAAATGCTAAATGGCAAAGGGTTGAGGCTTTAGTCTAAAACTGAACAGAGGATCAAATCATCTATGGCTTTCCTCTGCTGTGTGTCATGCAAGAGGAAATATTTCACTTGAAATATCAGATAGATTCAAATCCTGATTCTGAGCCTTGGTTTTTTCATATGTAAAAAAGGAGTGGGTACTCAGGACATTTCAGTTCCTGTCCTTCCAGGACCACTGGGATTGACTACAGTTCCTGTCCTGGTCTTACTTCTGTCCTCTAAGATCCAGATTCTACAGGAACAGACTAATTCCCTTCCACTTCCTCTTTCCAGACCACTGCAATCCAAGCTCTCAGAATCTGAAAACATCACAGAAGTAAAACATGAGTGCTAATATGTAAGATGCTAAGTGAAATCAAGAGAATAGCTTGGAAACCCAAGAGATAAAAGAATAATGATCTTATAGTCTCTAAGTCCTCAGAAACCAGGCACTTTCCCTATATAAAGGATCCCAATAAAAACACTTCATAATAGCCAGGTGTGGTGGAGCACACTTGTAATCCCAGTACTTGGGAGGCTGAGACAGGAGGATCGCAGGTTCAAAGCCTAAAAGGTTCCTAGCAACCTAGTGAGACCCTGTTTCCAAATAAGAAATAAAATTGGGCTGGGAGTGTAGTTTGGAGGTAAAAAGTCTCTGGGTTCAATCCCCAGTACTCCCCCCCAAAAAAGCTTCATAACAAATACAACTGTTTTCCTTGAAATATAAATTTGATGTGGACCATTTTCCCTCCTCCCTTTGCTTCCAAAAATATCACACAATTCTCTGCCGATCTCCCCAACTCTGTTGGATGCTTCCACCTGGTGACTACAGGGATTGTTCAGGGCTCCATCTGGCTCCTCTCTCCATACTCCAATCATAGCCTCTCAGGTCTACTTCAGTTCATGGTTTAACTATTAACTACCACATGGACAACTGTCCAAATCTATCCAGATCAGCTCTTATCCAAATTTTAGTCTTTCATCTCTAGTAACTAGGTATGTTTTTGGACAACTTACCATATTATATTCAATGACATAAAAATGGAACTTAACTTCTGCTCCAAAATGAGTTTTCCCAGCCAGGTGCAGTGGTGCATGCCTTTAATCCCAGTATTAGGGAGGCTGAAACAGGAGGATTCCAGGTTCAAGGCCAGCCTCAGCAACTTAGTGAGACCCTGTTTCCAAATAAAATAGGGCTGGGGGTGTAGCTCAGAGGTAGAATGCCCCAGGTTCAATCCCCAGTACCCCCCACCCCGGAAAAGTTTTCCCTATTAACCTTTCCATTTCTGTCAATAAGATTTTTTCTCTCTACCCCAACCCTAGGCCAGTCAATCAAGATTATTAAATCATTCACCCAGTAAAATCCACTTATTCTCAGTTCTAGATTCTTTCCTGCATGTCTCACATTGCCAGAATTAGTTCAACAGTTGAACTTATTTGCTTCTTTTACACATTTCCCTTTTCTTTCTTTCTTTCCTTCCTTCCTTTTTTTTTTTTTTGTGTAGTACTGGGGACTGAACCCAGGGGCATTCTATCTTCGAGTTACACCCCCAACCCATTTTTATTTTGAAACAGGGTCTCACTAGGTTGATAAGTCTCACTACTTGCTGAAACTGTCCTTGAACCTGAGATCCTCCTGCCTCAGCCTCCCAAGTATTGGAATTATAGGTGTGCACCACCATGCCTGGCTTACACCCCCCCCCTTTTTTGGTACTGGGGATTGAACCCAGGTGCATTCTACCTCTGAGCTACACTCCCAGCCATATTTTATTTTTATTTTTTATTTTTTTTGCGGTACCGGGGATTGAACCCAGGGGCGTTCTACCTCTGCGCTACACCCCCGGCCCTATTTTTTTTTTATATACTTTATTTTGAAACTGGGTCTCACGAAGTTGCAGAGGGCCTCACTAGGTGGGCGGGGGGGAGCTGAGGCTGGCCGCGAACCCGGATACTCCGGTCTCTGCCTCCCAAAGTACTGGGATTACAAGCGTGTGCCAACACGCCCAGCTCCCCGGCCCTATTTTTTATCCTTTATTTTGAAACCGGGTCTCACGAAATTGTGGAGGGCCTCACTAAGTAGCTGAAGCCGGCCGCGAACCCGGATCCTCCGGTCTACGCCTCCCAAGTACTAGGATTACAAGCCACCATGGCTGGCTTATTTTTATTTTTGAAATAGGGTCTCACTAGGTTGATGAAAGTCTCACTACTTGTTGAGGCTGTCCTCAAACCAGTGGTCGTCCTCTCTCAGTCTCCCAAGTACTGGGATTACAAGCGTGCACCACCACGGCCAGCTACGTTTCCCTTTTCTTTTTTTTTGATCCTGGGGATTGAACCCAGAAGCATTTTACCTCCAAGTTACACCCCCCAGCCCGATTTTTTTATTTCTTATTTGGAAACAGGGTCTCACTCAGTTGCTGAGAGCCTCACTAAGTTGCTGAGGCTGACATTGAACCTGCAATTCTCCTGTCTCAGCCTCCCAAGTACTGGGATTACAAGCGTGCGCCACCACGCCCGACTTATATTTTCCTTTTCAAATCATACTATATACCAATGGATCATTTTTGAAAAACATCATCTGCAGGCTTGTAAGGTCATATCCAAATGACCTACTTAGCCCACCAGGGTCTGAACCCGTGTGATCTAGCTTTCGTTCCTGTTACTACCAACACCAAGAAGCCTGACCAGCTTCCAAATATCTATACTACACTCTATCTCCATTGTTTGGCCTCTGCTCAAACTAGGCTTTTCCTTCCCAGTCACTCAAATGCATCCATGTCTAGCTCATATTCAAATTCTTCCACAATGTCTTCCCTCAACTATTTAGACATAAACGGATCACTGACATCGCCAAACTCTGACAGCACTCATTATAACATTCAGGCACATGATTTTCTGTTTCATGACTACCTATTTTACTAATGAAACAGGGAAGGCCCCCTGAAAATAGCAACCATGAAATCATATAATATTCAGAATCACTGACCTAAGAGTGCAAATGATCTCAGAAGTCATCCACATCCAACCCTTGTCTCTAATGCTTATTTGCCTTTTATTACACCCACAGCAAAAGCGTGCCAGGTTTTACTCTAGGGACAGGGAATTTACCCATGTTATTTTGTTTTTGTTTTAATATCTTCATCCTCCAGATCACAAAGGAAATTGTATGTTGCCACGCCTGAACCTAAACCTATAGACAACCAGTATTCAGGTTTTAAAGCAGTCATATAACTCGGCCAGATCCCATCCATCTGCCCCGCCCCTCCGTGATTATGTTGAGGAAAGTCTTAAGGACATAGTTGGAAAAGGGGAGGGAAAGAAACAAAACAGTTAGAAACCTACACTAGACATAGGCTGAGAAGTAAAAGAGGCATGAATAAAGAGGCAATGGAGAGGGACAGGGGAAACCAGATTCAAAAGCCATTTCTAGCCGGGCGTGGTGGCGCACGCTTGTAATCCCAGTACTTGGGAGGCTGAGACCAGAGGATCGCAGGTTCATGGCCAGCCTCAGCTACTTAATGAGGCCCTCCGCAACTTAGTGAGACCCGGTTTCAAAATAAAGAATAAAAAAATAGGGCTAGGGTGTAGCTCGGAGGTAGAATGGCCCTGGGTTCAATCCCAGTACCGCCAAAAAAAAAAAAAAAAAAAAAAAAAGCCATTTCTGAGGTAGAGTAGGATTTGGTGACGAAATAAGTTTGGTCTCATTAATGGAAGGGGTCCAATGATGAGCACCAGAGAGCAAAGGAGGACACTTCCAGGGGGGAGGGGCTGGCAGTGCAAGGAATGCTCTAACCCAGGAATCAGCTGCTCTGATGAAACTATTTTCAACCTGCAGCCTGCCTCCAGATCATCAAGAGCCAAATGATAGTGCAAGACATCACTATTATTCAAGTGGCTTCCTAGTCTAGTAAACTTTCTTCTTCCCTTTCCAAGGACTACCTAGTTCAGTGTTATTCCAATTGTGTCCTTTTGAACAGGCAACATCAATTCCACCTCAGAAATGTAAATTCTTGGGTCCCAACTCCACACATGACTCAATCTCTCAGGTAGATCTCAGTTATCTGTGTTTTAATTGATCTCCAGGTAACTCTTTTTTGGGGTGTGTGTGGCCCTGGGGATGGGACCCAGGGGAATTCTACCTCTGAGATACACCCTCAGCCCTTTGTATTATTTATTTATTTTTGCAGTACTGGGGATTGAACCCAGGGGTATTCTACCTCCCAGCTACACCCCCAGTTCTATTTTTTATTCTTTATTTTTGAAACAGGGTCTCACTAAGTTGCAGAGGGCCTCACTAAGTAGCTGAGGCTGTCCTCCAACCTGCGATCCTCCTGTCTCAGCCTCCCAGGTACTGGGATTACAAGCATGTGCCAACCATGCCTGGCTTATTTTTTATTTTTGAAACAGGGTCTCACTAGGTTGCTGAGGCTGGCCTAGAACCTGCAATCCTCCTGTTCCAGCCTCCTAAATCCTGGGATTATAAGCATATGCCACCATGCCCAGTTCCAGATAATTCTTAATGCATGCCAATATCTGAGAAGCACCAGCAAACCTCTTCAGATATGGCTTTTAAATCCTGTATCCATTTTCCTTCACTCTATCCCAGGTACATGATGGGAGTATAGCTCAGTAGTGGAACACTTGCCTAGTATGCCAGAGGCCTTGGGTTTAATTCCCAGCAACACACACACACACACACACACACACACACACACACACACTTACACACACTTATTCCGGGTATACTTATTTTTTTTTGCGGTACTAGGGATTGAACCCAGGGGCATTCTACCTTTGAGCTACAACCCAGCCCTATTTTTTATTCCTTATTTTAAACAGTGTCTCACTAAGTTGCAGAGGGCCTCACTAAGTAGCTGAGGCTGGCTTCGAACCCGGATCCTCTGGTCTCAGCCTCCTAAGTACTGGGATTATAAGCGTGCGCCACCACACCTGGCTCAAGGTATACTTTCAAAACCAAATTAAATTTAGAGATGTGCTGCGGTATGAAAAACTAGGGAAGTATGCATTATTCTAGGAAAACCACATATACTTAGATGAATCATTTAAATAGAAGCTTTAAAAGATACAAATCCAACTCATTCTAAAAAAATGACTATAAGCAAAGTCAGATACTAATTTTCAGGTGAGTTCTTCAAAGATTTTGCCCCAAAATGAAGAAAATTAAAGAGCTTAATGAAACACCTGGAGATTTTGCTAACCCATAACTTACAAAAACCTTCTTAATATAAGGTGAAGTTGTAGATGTTTTACAAAATGGATAAACCCTAACACCTCACTTCTTAAGGTCACTGTCGGTAAGCACAAATAAATTAATCTATCCTCTACATTCTGGGCTACAAATCAGAAATACTTGGGACAGAGCCAGGCATGGTGGTGCACACCTATAATCCCAGTATTTGGGAAGCTGAGACAGGAAGATTACAGGTTCGAAGTTAGCCTCAGAAACTTAGCAAGACCCTATTTCCAAATAAAGAATAAAATAGGGCTGGAGATGTAACTCAGAGGTAGAATGCTCTTGGGTTCAATCCCCAGTACCACAAAAAGGAAGGAAGGGAGGGAGGAAAACTGACTTGGGACAGCTTCTAACCATACCAATACACAATCCCTAGCCTACATCAAACAAATCAGAGCTCTGTGAACGCTAGGCATTATTGTTTTTTTGGTGGTGGTTTGTTGTTTGTAATACTGGGGATTGAAGGCAGGGTCTTGTGCATGCTAAGCAAGTGCTCTACCACTGAGCTACATTCCCAGCCCCTTTAAAAATTTAATTTAGAGACAGGGTCTTGCTAAGTTATCAGGCTGGTCTTAAATTTGCAATCCTCCTGCCTCAGCCTTCTGAGTAGCTGAAATTACACATATGTGTCACCATGTCTAGCTGGCATTGGTTTTCAAAGGTAAGCCAGGCATGGTGGCGAATGCCTGTAATCCCAGTACTTGGGAGGCTGACACAGGAGGATCGCAGGTTCGAGGACAGCCTCAGCAACTTAGTGAGGCACTCCTCAACTTACGAATACCCTGTTTCCAAATTAAAAAAAACCAGGGCTGGGGATGTAGCCTGAAGGTAGAATGCCCCTGGGTTCCATGCCCAATACAACACACAAACAAAAAGATAATCCACTTAGCGAGGCCCTCTGCAATTCAGTGAGACCCTGTTTCAAAATAAAAAAGTAAAATAAGCCGGGCGTGGTGGCGCACGCTTGTAATCCCAGTACTTTGGGAGGCGGAGACCGGAGGATCCGGGTTCGCGGCCAGCCTCAGCGCTCTCTCCCTGTCTCTCTCTCTCTCTCTCCTTAGTGAGGCCCTCCGCAACTTCGTGAGACCCGGTTTCAAAAATAAAGTGTAAAAATAGGGCCGGGGGCGTAGCGCGGAGGTAGAACGCCCCTGCGTTCAATCCCCGGTACCGCAAAAAAAAAAAAAAAAAAAAGTAAAATAGAGCTGGGCCTGGTGGCACACACCTGTAATCTCACTACTTGGGAGGCTGAGACAGGAGGATTGTAGTTTCAAAGTCAGCCTCAGCAACGTAATGAGACCTTGTTTCCAAATAAAAAATAAAATAGGGCTGGGGGTGTAGCTTGGAGGTACAATGCCTCTGCATTCAATCTCAGTACCACAAAGAAAAGAAAGTAAAGTAAAGGAACGGAACGAAACAGAAAGGAAAGGGAAAAGGAAAAGGAAAGGAAAAAGGAAAAGGCTGGGCATGGTGGTACACACTTATAATCCCAGTACTTGGGAGGCTGAGACTGGAGGATCCAGGTTTGCAGCCAGCCTCAGCTACTTAGTGAGGCCCTCCGCAACTTCGTGAGACGCTGTTTCAAAATAAAGAATAAAAATAGGGCTGGGGGTGTAGCTCGGAGGTAGAATGCCCCTCGGTTCAATCCCCAGTACCGCAAAAAAAAAAAAAAAAAAAGATAGGAAAGGAAAGAAAAATGGGGCCAGGGTATAGCTCAGAGGTGGAACGCCCTGGGGTTCAATACCCAGTATTACACACACACAAACACACAAAAATCCATTCCCCCAGTTAATTCTAACATTCGGCCATAGTAAACAACCACTGATCATGTGATAGGTATTGGGAACACACAGTAACAGTGCCTGCCCTCCAGAAGTTTACCATTTAAGTAAATATAGGTATCAGCAAAATACTCTATCAGTATTGAACAAAGACATTTCAACTGCAGGATAGTGCTTCCCTGGGTAGATGGAGGGAGACGTGATCCCAGAGGCCTAACACTTTTATCTGTGCTAGTGTGGTTTGGTTTTCTTTCTTTCTTTCTTTTTTTTCTTTTTGGTACTGGGGATTGAACCCAGGGGCATTCTACCTTCGAACTACACCCCCAGGCCTATTTTATTTATTTATTTATTTAATTTTTTTGCAGTGCTAGGGATTGAACCCAGGGGCATTCATTCTACCTCCAAGTTACATCTGCAGCCTCTTTCTTTCTTTCTTCCTTTCTTCTTTCTTTCTTTCTTTCTTTCTTTCTTTCTTTCTTTCTCTCTCTCTCTCTCTTTCTCTTTCTTTCTTTCTTTCTTTCTTTCTCTTTCTCCTTCCTTCCTTCCTTCCTTCCTTCCTTCCTTCCTTCCTTCCTTCCCTCCTTCCTCCCTCCCTCCCTCCTTCCTTCCTTCCTTCCTTTCTTCCTCTAAGCTAGGCCCCCAGACCTATTTTATTTTTTTAATTTTGAAACAGGGCCTCACTAAGTTGCTGAGGATGGCCACGAATCCTCCTGTCTCAGTCTCTCAAGTACTGGGATTACAAGCATGTGCCACCATGCCCAGATACAGCTATTTTTTTTTTTATGGTGAAACAGAAAATGCCTTCCATCAGTGCAGCCATCATAAGAATGATTTAAGCTGAGGCCTGAAACTTGATTAGAAGGAGTTTTCCGGGAAAATCATCTTTAAGATGTAGAACAGGGGCCAGGCGTGGTGGCGCATGCTTGTAATCCCAGTACTTTGGGAGGCGGAGACCGGAGGATCTGGGTTCGCGGCCAGCCTCAGCTCTCTCTCTTTCTCTCTCTCTCTCCCTACCTAGTGAGGCCCTCTGCAACTTTGTGAGACCCGGTTTCAAAATAAAGCATAAAAAAATAGGGCCGCGGGGGTAGAACGCCCCTGGGTTCAATCCCCGGTACCGCAAAAAAAAAAAAAAAAAAAGATGTAGAACAGGAGTTGAGGGGAAAGTCTGAGGCAAACAAGAGTGTGTACAAAGGTCTGGAAGTAGAGAAAGCATACGAGGCCTCAAAGAAGCTGGGAGCAAAGCAGAAAAAAAAATGGATGAAGTGGAAAAGGGCCACCCTAGTCTGACCACAGCATTGTAATTATGCAACCTGATAGAAATGTACATTTTTAGGGCCCACTCCTTAACTACTGAATCAGAAAAATAGTGGGGAAAACTTTGTTTCTGATGCCTGGGTAATCAGATGCAAATACTTATGGATTTTGAATTTTATTCAAAGATTAGTGAAAAATAATTCAGGTGTTTTTTTTGTGGTACTGGGGATTGAACCCAGGGGCATTCTACCTCCGAGCTACACCCCCAGCCCTATTTTTTTTTAAATTCTTTACTTTGAAACAGGGTCTAAGTTGCGGAGGGCCTCACTAAGTAGCCGAGGCTGGCCATGAACCTGCGATCCTCCCAAGTACTGGGATTACAATCGTGTGCCACCACGCCCGGCTATAATTCAGGTTTTAAATACTGGGGTAACATGATCAGTAGCAGCTAAATGTTTTGGCCTTACTAGCTGAGCAAAAACTCCTCAGAATAATCAAAGGTTATAATCCTAATCCCTTTAGAGCCAAGCAGGTAAATGAGTGAACAGGACGACATGAGCCAGGTGTGGTATTGCATGCCTGTAATCCCAGCTACTCAGGAGGCTGAAGTAGAAGGATTGCATGTTCTGGACACCTTAGCAAGACCCTGTCCAGGGAAAAAGGGGGCAGGGTTGGGGCTGAGAATGTAACTCAGTGGTAGAGTACCTCTGGGTTCAATCCCTAGTACAGCAAAAATAAAATAAAATTTAAAAAGAGGAAAACATGAAACTGGAGGGGCTACTGTCCAGTCAGCCTAGCATCTACTTTGCTGCCAAACTCAAACAAGTGCCCCCTAAGTCCTTGGTTAGTGAAGGAATACACTGGCAAGCTTAGGGATCCTTTAACACAACTGGTTAAGAAAGGAAAGGGCCCCTGTAGGGAATCCGACTCATTTCTTCAGATGTGACTGCTTCCTAGTCTGGCGTCAAATCAAAATTTCAAATAACCATCTTTTGTTTCTTGGTCCAAGTAGCAGACGGATAAAAAAGCAATTCAAAATACAAGATGCCAATAACTCAGCCAGCTCACCTCCCACATGGATCTTCTACTGCACAGCAAATGACCCATTTGGAAGAATCTATAGCGGAAGCCTGAACTTGGGAATGTTCCTTGTTCTTGGGCTTCCCAGGAGCAACCCTCCCCTGGGCCTAAAAGGATGCCAACACCTTTGCTTCAATATTCGGTAGGTCAGCCAGAAGGCTTTTGAATTCCCAACCTTTAGAAGACACACACAGCATGTTTATATATGAGCCTTCCTCAGGACCTAATATACTAAATTCATTTCTACTGGGATGACACCAGAAGTAAGAAGAAACTTAGAAGGCTGCAACTTATAGCACTAACAGAAATTCAAGATTTGGGTTCTTGTCACAATAGCACACCACCCAGATTTAGCCACAGACCACAGATGACGAGGGAGTAGTTACACATTTCTGACTGAATCAGGTTAAAAAGCACATTTCAGTGAAGTTCAGGATGTAGAAAAGGATTGCAACAGACAATAATGAGAAAGGAACAAAGAGTGATCACTTTATTAAGACACTTCCTCTCCTAATTCCTCAGTTGAGAAAGTTAATAGTCTCTGAAGTTCCATCACAGCAGCGTCTCTTCATCCTGGCCTTGAAAGCCTACTGAGGGTCTCTGCAGACCTTGACCTACTAAGGTTATGTCTCAAAGGTCTCCAGAGAAAGCCATGGAAGACCTCATTATGAAGAGAGTTCCTTCCTTAAATATTCCAAAACCATTTTTCACCCAAATCAGAATAACTAGACTAACTAAATTAGAGTAACTGAGTTGCAAATCCAAGTCAAATTTTCAAAAGATTCTTATCTGGACATATGTGGCTGAACTTCCACTTCCTAATTGAAATAAGGCTTATAGTGGAAGGCTTGCTACCTACCAACTTACTAGATTTCAGAGTAACCTATTTTATTTCTGTGGCCAAAAGATTAACTTTTAGAGGATGAAAGATTTTGCCTAAACCGGGTATAGTGGCACATGCCTATAATCCCAGTACTTGGGAGGCTGAGAAAGGAAGCTCACAGGTTCAAGGACAGCCTCAGCAAGTAGTGAGACTCCCATCAACCTACGGAGACCCTGTTTCAAAAATAAAGATAATGCAGGGCGTGGTGGCACACGCTTGTAATCCTAGTACTTGGGAGGCTGAGACTGGAGGATCCAGGTCGCGGCCAGCCTCAGCTACTAGTGAGACCCTCTGCAACTCAGTGAGATCCTGTTTCAAAATAAAGAATAAAAAATAGGGTTGGGGGTGGAGCTCGGAGGTAGAATGCCCCTGGGTTCAACCCCCAGTACTGAAAAAATAAATAAAAATAAAGATAAAATAGGGCTGGGGGTGTAGCTCAGAGGTAGAGTACCACTGGGTTCAATCCCCAGTACCACAAAAAGAAAAAAAAAAGATTTTGCCTATATGTAGCAGCAGAGTTAAAACTAATTCCCACAACCAGCCTAGTATTAAATAATTGGTATTAACTGCCTTTTTGTGTGTGTGGGGGGCTCCTGGGGATTGAACTCAGAGGCATTTTACCTCTGAGCCACACCCCCAGCCCTGTTTTATTTTATTTGGAAACAGGGTCTTGCTAAGCTGATATGAGCCTCACTGAGTTGCTGAGACTGGCTATGAACCTGCGATCTTCCTGTCTCAGCCTCACAAGTACTGGGATTACAGACATGCACCACCACACCCAGCT
>PVJS01060584.1:7500-11211 GCA_004027185.1 Glis glis | reverse complement strand
TGCATGTCGCACCTGTCTTCCCCTCAGTTTTCAGCTATAAGCAAGTAGATAATATCTGCCTCTTCTTGGTGACCTAACTGAGGGAGTTGGGAGGGGAGTGGAGGGTAACACACTATATAGCACATGATGTACATACACAAACCTAAAAGACTCAATCACTATCTGGAGCATGAAAGGGAGGGAAGGGGGAGGGAATAGGGTGGGATTGAAGGGAGGGCTAAATGAGCAATGTGTGCATGTATGATGTTCATACCCTGACATATATCAAAATGTATAATTACAATGCACCAATAAATGAACATAAAAAAAGATAATATCTGCCTCATCAAGTTATTGAGAAAGTTAAATAGGGCATATTTGGAAGTGGCTGATATATAAGAGATATTCGAAAAGTATTCATCAAATGTCAGATTTACTTTCTTTAACTTTGTTAGTTTAATTTTAGGTGGTGAAAAAACAGACAGTAACTATACTGACCAAGCTGCCAGGAAAACATACGTGAAGAATGAGTATAGACATTGGTTTCGCTCTCCCTTTTCATCCAGTGAAGCAATCTCCAGCTGTGGACTTGGGGCTAGACTAATCCCGAGTCCCTCAGACTGGAGTTTCACATACAAGGGGTTTGCAGCCAACATCCAAGGGAGTCATGGAGACCCACGAGGCTGAGCTCCAAGGTGAAGTTTGGTGGTGACAGGCTCGAGGACCACAAAGGGTCGGGATGGCCTCCGGGGCCTCCTAAGACTCGGATCTAGATGATGAGAAGGGTAAAGTCAATAATGTGCGGTAATGGAAATATACTAAACTCTACCTTTTCTTTCTGTATAAAAGTCATATGGTCCATGATCTTTGGGGAGGTGAATTAAAAAGAAGAACAAAAATTTAAAGAAAAGGAAAATAATTATAAAAATACTTAAGAAAGTTGCAGATAAAATAACTGAGGGAGATGGGAGAGGGGAGAGGGAAACACCCTAATGCACAGGATGTACATACACAAATATATCAAAGTCAACTACTATGCTGAACACGAGAAGGAGGGAAGGGGAGGGAATGGGGGTGGTAAAGGGGGAGGGCTAATTGACTGACATGTGCATGTATACTTCTACCACCCTGAAACCCATCAAAAGATGTATGATTATAATGCATCAATAAAAAAAGGAAAAAATGACTTGAGGACTATTATGGTCTGGATCTGGAACATCTCCTGAGGTCTCAAGTTGGTCCCTGTGCAGCGACGGTCAGAGCTGGAGCTCTTAGGTAACAATTGGATGATGAGGGCTCTGACTTCATCTGTGGATTCATCTACCAAGTGGATTAATCCAGTGATAGCTGAATGGACTACCGGGAGGTGGGACCTAGTTGGAGAAAGAAGGTCACTGGGGACGTGCCCTGGAAGGGTTTTTCTTCTCCTGAGCCTCTACCTCTCTTTTTCAAGTGGAGGAATGAGTCTTGGAAATACCCAAAGGAAGAACTGTGTGGCAGAGGAAATACAGATGGAAATACTTATTTGAAGCACAGTAAAGAGGCCAACGTGGCCGGTGAGGAGTTGGTGAGGAGAAGAATGGTAGAAGAATGGTAGGCAGTGAGGTCAAAGGTGGTGGGGGCAGGACACAGAGAGCCCAAGAAGACATCTGAAGGACTTGCACTTTGCCTCAGAGGAAGATTAGAGACCAGAGGAGGTTGGGGTTAGAGGAATGACATGATCTTTTAAAAGATTCTTCTTTTACTCTCTCTTTCTTAGGACATCACTTTCCAGATTCTATGGAAAGAGCCTGTGTCCTTTTCTTGTTATGCTGCTGCTGGTGAAGGTCTAACTTTTTTTTCTGTTTAAGTGTTTGGAGAAAGAAAGACTGTGAACCCATGTCACCCTGCCATCTCCTCCCTTGCCGTTCAGATAGACAGTAAGTTTTATTTCCTCTGTGCTCTGATGTTAGTGACTTGCAGGAAGGGCCTGACTCTCACTCACCCTCCCGACCATTGTCACGAGGGGCTGCTCCCTGGAGCTCCTGGCACCTCACAGGGAGCACAGGCACCCACCTCAGCCTCCAATGAGCCTGGGCCGCACCCCGTGGTGTGCGCACGCGCAGGAATGCTCCCCAGTTCCTTTTTAATAAATACATGACTCATAACAGTATTGTTCTTTGTTTGACTTTCATCTTTCACAGAGTTTGAAGTGTTTGTAATAAATAGTTGTAGATTTGTTTTAAAAGCCCTGCAACCTTAAATAATTTTTCAAAAAGCATTATGCCTCCAATTTTCTCTTGAAAAAAAGTGATGCTAAATTTACAAAAATAATGTTGTATGTGGCATTAGGGGGTGGCTATCAACTCACTAAAACAGTGAATTATCTTGGATACTTAATGTATACACGAGATTTTTCAGATGTCTGAGAAAGTAGATTTCTGATAAAATTTTACCATATCCTATTCTTTATACTGGAGTGCTTCAAATTTAGTTGTTGCATTAAAAGGAGTTCCACTTTCTCCTCATGAAAAAATCTAGGTCTTGGGGCCTGGTGTTTACTTTCTTTGTTTACTTACTTGAACACTATAGAATCAACTTAGTGAGAGCCTGTTTCAAAATAAAAAATAAAATAGGGCTAGGAGTGTAGCTCAGAGATAGAATGCCCCTGGGTTTGACTTCCAGTACCAAAAAAAAAAAAAAAGGGTGGGGAGAAGAAAGAGAAGAAAAAGGAACCATTGCATTAGATTTATTAAAATCTGGTTCAATATTTTTAATTAGCATGCAGAATTTAAAGAATGTTTGATTTTTATGGATTATCTATAGAATAGAGTAGGGCACAAAACCAATAAAGGCTTAAATGAGTAAAAAGTGACCCTTAAACTTAGGCTAATTTGTGACAGAATTCTTGGCTGTGATAAAGACAACCTGAATTTTTGAAGGATAAAAACTAGGGGAAACAAAAACTTAAATTCCTTATTTACATTTTAGATGTATTATGCATCATATGAATAAGCTTTGCATGTCATATATTGTGAATTGTTATTGTGGTGATTTGTTATTGTGCTTACTTTTATTAAATGTGTTTCACATTTTGGTGGAGAAATCCTGGCAACTACACAAAGGTTGTGCCAATTATCACTTCTACCAACTATGTATGAGAACTTTTCAAAACCCATAAGCAGTGTTTTCTGGTTTGGCTGAAGTTAAGGGAACACTGTTAAATAATCTAGTATTTGCCTAACAATTTTTCTAAACACAATTATTTTCCTGTTTTCACAACGTGTCTAGATTTAAAAGTTGTCATTATTATTGAAAACATCTTTGTGATGAGCTAATGAAATCCCCCAATTAAAATGAATCATACTATGAAGGATCTACATTTGACACACTTCAAGCAGACCCACTCAGAACCTTCGTGTAAGATTAGAAAACAATAAAAGAGCATAAAACAATCAAAGCCAAAGTGAAAATGCAAAGGCTAGCCAATACTCCTGCCTCTATTTTGTTTCTATCCATTTTAAAGAAGATATCACAACTATAGGAAAT
This sequence comes from Glis glis, assembly GCA_004027185.1. Classification (NCBI taxonomy): domain Eukaryota; kingdom Metazoa; phylum Chordata; class Mammalia; order Rodentia; family Gliridae; genus Glis; species Glis glis. The sequence continues at coordinate 7,704 of PVJS01060584.1, read as the reverse complement.
CAATCAATAGTCTCATAAGTTACTATTACTTGAAGTTTCTACCAAGAAGTATTGCAAATATTTCCATGAGAAGTTTTCTGTCATGTTTCCAAGTGCACACAGACTTCTCTGTCCAACTTCAAACTCCCCAGTTCTTTATGCACTTGAGTATAAAGTAAGCCAAGCATATCAGTTATGAATCTATTTTACTAGGTAGAGATATAC
>PVJS01060584.1:0-2500 GCA_004027185.1 Glis glis | reverse complement strand
ACCAAACATCATGAAATTTCAGAAGGTAGAATATAGGGACAAAGAACAAAGAGATTCTAACAAATTTCTGAATATATATACTTTTAATATATGATAGTCAACTACTTGAATAATGGCAGATAACTGCTGATGGTACTTGCCAGTCTTTATATTCATAAAAAAATCAGAAAATATTAATAAACTATGGCATGGAATAAATAATGGTGTCACTATTTTGAAGTATGAGGATTTGAAGGCCAGAGACTTGAAGTACCTGAGGCCATATAGCAAATAAGTATCAAACTCACAATTTGATTCTGGGTCTAGAGGAAGCTACACATTTCATCTCGTTCTACTATAGCAATATATCTCCTTCCTACCCATCTGGCAATTTGGAAAAGCGTGCATGAAAATATGAGGGAGTTCACCACTCCACTTTATTTTGTAAGACTCAGAACTGAAATAGTAAGTTACAAGAACTGTTAAATTTATCGACTCAGAACATTGCAACACTCATAGTACAATTCCAACGTTACTATAAAATGGGCCAGTGCATGTATTTTAATTTATTTTAAAAATAATTCAGATTCAGTCTTCTCTGGTCTTCTCCTGCTTCTTGGAAGCCTTCCAGAAACAATTCATTCTTCCTTTATACTTTCCAAAACTTTTCCAGTTTGAGGTATATTTCATGAGTGAAAGAGGCTGATAATCCTGAGTGTTTAGAGAGTAAAGATTTAACATGAATTTAGTTTAATTGGATTGCTTCTATCTGAGGCTCAAATTGAAATCTCAGAAAAAGGCACTGTGGATGGGTGTAGGGTTGATGGGCAGAGGAATAAGAGAGAGCGAAATGATGACAAAAGAGGTTATCTCAGGCCATGGACACTGTAGAAGAGAGCTGATCCAGGTTTCTGCTATTAGCTGTATGAAGACGGGGGACAGCAAGTGTTGAGAAATAGTAAAGATGTGAAGAAATACCAGTGGAAGTGGACACAATGGTAAAAAGGATGTTGACAATACCCGCTACCCCATAATGTTGGCATCTATTAACTAAGTGCTAAACACTGATGATAAGCACTTAGTTTTTTTTTTTTTTTTTTTTTGCAGTACTGGGGATTGAACCCAGAGGCATTCTACCTCCGAGCTATGCCCCCAGCCCTAGTTTTTTTATTCTTTATTTTGTTTTTTGTTTGTTTGTTTGTTTGCAGTACTGGGGATTGAACCCAGGGCTATTCTACCTCTGAGCTATACCCCCAGCCCTAGTTTTTGTTCTTTATTTTGAAACAGGGTCTCACTAAGCTGCAGGGGGCCTCAATAAGTAGCTGAGGCTGGACATGAACCTGGATCCTCAGGTCTCAGCCTCCCAAGTACTGAGATTACAAGCGTGCGCCACCATGCCCGGCTTGATAAGCACTTTAAATGTGTTAACACATTTATTCCTCACAAGAACCTTACCATATAGTTAGTAATTTTTGTTTACATTTTATAGATGAAGAAATGGAGGCAGATAAAATGTTGAGTGGCATGCCCAGTTGCCCCATTAATAAGCAAACAGCCATCTTTGGATCAGATTTCATATACTATAGGGAAATTTCTCCAAATGAATTCCATGAACTATGGACTTAACTTTGTTGCTTAGAAATATAAATAGAAACCTATAGCTAGATTTCCATGGCTTGAATTTTATTTTTTTCTAGGTCCCCCTAAAAGGACTCTGAGCATAAGATAACAAATGATCTGTGTAGGTCAAGGAAAGTCTGATAGAAACAATGTGATAACTACTCAAATACCTTCCCATTGCTTTGCTTTTCCTAGAACTATCTCTCATTGTCTCTCTCCTTACCCTCTTCTACCCCTCACTCCCTATCTATCCCTGCTATTTTGCTTTCCTCCGAAGATCAATATTCTCCACCATGACCTTCACTGAGGCTCCTCTGGTCCTGTCACTAATAAGGTAGAATAGAAGAAATAAAATTTTAGGTAAAAAGGAGACAAGATGGGAAGGGAAGAAGAATACAATTAAAAATCTAATCGAAAGTCCTAAGCTTGCCTTACAAGCTTGCTTGGGACATGCCCAAAAGGCAAGATTCATATCTTTAAGAACTCAATGGGCTAGCTTCACATCCAAATTTCCTGAGATTAGTTTTGGAAGAGAAAGAACTTTACCTTCCACCAGAACTCCAAAAGATCATACCTGTTGTTAAAAAGCCTTACACTCAGCTGGCCACCCGCTGGCCATCAGACTCTTTATCTCCACTCATCTCTGCTCCCGGAAGACCTGTCCCGAGGGAATCCACATCTTCTGCCCGGAAAAACTTCAAAGAAAGGGGGCATTTTCCCACTGAGTACCTCTAACCAACCCTCCTCCCCATTTCCAGTGCCTATAAAAAGAGACTAAGAATTCGGGGCTGCTGCTCTCACATCTTGAGGTGGCCCGAGTTTCCCTGAATGTGTTTCCCTTTTCCTTGAATTAAACCTCTGTCTTTTCTCTTTTTTTTTCTTTTTTTTTTTTTTTTTTTTC
>PVJS01060583.1:0-11212 GCA_004027185.1 Glis glis | reverse complement strand
CCCAGGGGTGTTCTACCTCCGAGCTACACCCCCGGCCCTATTTTTTATCCTTTATTTTGAAACCGGGTCTCACAAAGTTGCAGAGGGCCTCACTAAGTATAGAGAGAGAGAGAGAGAGAGAGAGAGAGAGAGAGAGAGCTGAGGCTGGCCGTGAACCCGGATCCTCCGGTCTCTGCCTCCCAAAGTACTGGGATTACAAACGTGCGCCACCACGCCCTGCCCCAGCCCTTTTTTATTTTTGTTTTGAAACAGTGTCTTGCTAGGTTGCTGTGCCTGGTCTTGAACCTGTGATCTTCCTGACTCAGCCTCCCAAGTACTGGGATTACAGGCATGCACCACGACTGGCTTTGTTTTTAATTTTGAAACAGTCTCTTGCTCAGTTGCTGAGGGTCTCACTAAATTGCTGAGGCTGGCCTTGAACCTGTGGTCTTCCTGTCTCAGCCTCTCAAGTGCTCGGATTACAGGCGTGAACCACCACACCTGGCTCAGGTTTACATTTTAAATGGAATCTTATGCAGGTGTGGTGGCACCTTGTAATCCCAGTACTTGGGAGGCTGAGACAGGATGATCACAGCTTGCAACTTAGGCTCTCAGCAACTTAGTGACGCCCTGTTTCCAAATAAAATATAAAACCTGGGCTGGGGGTGTAGCTCGGATGGAGAAGGCCCCTGAGTGCCATCCCCAGTACCCCCCCACACACACACACAATAAAAACCTAAATGGGAATCTTATGTTGTTACCAGGGTCTTTTTAACTAGGCTTTGGACTTTATTGATTAAAGGGAATTTCCAGGCTCAGGTCTTAAAGCAGTTCTGATCCATTTTTAAGGCTGCTGCTTAAGCATTTCTGCTTGTGAGGAGCAAGGACCCAAGCAAAGCCAGGCAAGTTTATTGAATTTAGACAGTTTGCTCAAAGTTACAGAAAATTTTCAAACATAACAACGACGAGTTAAAATTTGTTATTTATTTATTTATTTATTTATTTAGTATTGCAGTACTGGGGATTGATCCCAGGGGCGTTCTACCTCCGCACTACACCCCCAGCCCTATTTTTATACTTTATTTTGAAACCGGGTCTCACGAAGTTGCGGAGGGCCTCACTAAGTAGAGAGAGAGAGAGGGCTGAGGCTGGCCGCGAACCCGGATCCTCCGGTCTCCGCCTCCCAAAGTAGTGGGATTACAAGCGTGCACCACCATGCCCGGCTTTTGTTTTTCATTTGGTGTACTGCAGATGGAACCCAGGGCATTCTACTTCTGAGCTACACCCCCAGCCTTTTTTATTTTTTTATTTTGAAACAGGGTCTCACTAGGTTGCTGAGAGTCTCCCTATGTTGCTGAGGCTGTCCTCCAACCTGTGTGATCCTCCTATCTTAGCCTCCCAAGTACTGGGATTACAGGTATGCACCAACACACCCAGCTGAGTTAAAATTTATTAAACACCTCTATGCATTAAATAAACATAAAAAATATTGTAGTTATAGTAAATGTAGTAGGGCAAACACTGGGAATGGAGTTCAGAGAAAATATCTCAATGTCTTTTCCAGCTCTAAAATTAGAGCCGTTTTCTTTACTAGAACTTTAAGCCTCCTGACCAAAAGGTGGACATAGCAAATTTTAAAAGGACGGGAACAAGAAAGGGGGGAAAAATGTAGCATACAGTGCTTAAATTTGAGGATACAATATTTAAGAAAGACCTCTGCATAAAATTTACAATGAGGGCCATACCTAGTACACGGCATTGGAAGGTTTGGGTGTAAAGAAGTTAAACCGGGCGTGGTGGCGCACGCTTGTAATCCCAGTACTTGGGAGGCTGACACAGGAGGATCGCAGGTTCCGAGACAGCCTCAGCAATTTAGGCCATCCGAAACTTAGTGAGACCCTGTTTTAAAATAAAAGAATAAAATAGGGCTGGGGGTGTAACTCCTAGGTAGAATGCCCCTGGGATCTATCCCTAGTAACACACACACACACACAAAGAAATTAGGTCAAAGACAGATGTGGCACATGCCTGTAATCCCAGTACGTGGGAGGCTAAAACAGGTGGATCGCAGGTTCAAAACCAGCCTTAGCAACTTAGCGAGACCCTGTTTCAAAATTAAAAGAAAAATAAAATAGGGCTGGGAGTGTAGTTCAGAGATAGACTGTCCCTGCAGTACCGCACACAAAGTTAGGGCTGATGTTTGCAGAGATCCCTTGATAAAGAAAAATGGTTCCTGCAGCCGAGCGCACAGGGCCTCGCCGGCCCCCCAGAGCCCCGGGAGCTGTGAGTGTCGCAGAGCCGCGCGGGCATCGCACCCCCGCACAGCCTCGCAGCTGCGGCGGACTACACTTCCCGGCGTGCCCCTCGCCGCCCTCCCCGGAGGGCCGGGCGCAGGCGCGGTGCGGGGCTGCAGAGGTGGGCGGGGCCTCGGCGCCCGGGACGGGGCCGCGCTCGGGCTGGTCCCCCGGCTCCTCCGGACGGGCTAACCTCGAATGAGGAACGAGCGGGGAGGGCCGGGCAGGGCTGCGGCGGCGCGGGCACAGCCCGCCGGGCCCGGGGCGGGGGGCGGCGAGGTCACGTAACGGCGCCGCGGCTCGGAAACAGTTAGCGGCTAGTAAACAACAGCTGCGCGCGCACCCGCATCAGCTGGCGCCGGACCCCGCACCTGCGACCTGCTCCTGCCCCGTCAGGCCGGCCTGCCCGGCGGCCTCCCCTGCCCGCGCCGACCGCGCCTGACACGCCGACCGTGGGCTCCGGGACCAGCCACGACCCGCCGCGACCCCCGGCTGCTGCCCGCGGGGTCCTGAGCCCGGGGACCTCGCTGCCAGAAGAGCGGGCGCGCCGCCCCCGCAGCCTCGGAGGCAGGAATCCGCTCTGCCCTGCACCCTCCTCTCGCCCTTCTCTCCTCATTCTCCTCCATCCAGTAGTGTGGGTTATTTTTCCCGTTATGCATGCGCACCTCTTCCACCAGACCCAAGTGGATTATCGACCTCAGAAACATCGGGTGGCTCTGCACACACCTCCTCCCTGCCAGACCTGTGGGGTATTCACCTGATACACAACAGGTGGCTTGGTGAACACCTTTTCGCAATCTGATCCACGCTATATTCGCCTGATAAGGGTGGGCCTGCACGCACTTTGCTCAGGTAGAACCGTGAGACGGTCACTAGATAAAAGACCAACAACCTGGGCAGGAATCCAGGGGTTGCTTGAAGGGAGGGGGTTTCACCTGCTGCTGGGAGACCGGTAGCACCCAGCCCTCGGCCCTGAACCAGGGAGATAGCTAGGTAGCTCTTCATTCTGAAGGAACGAAGTTACACAAGATTGGCATCGTTTTGTTTTTATGTTTTTCTCAAAATCATTTTTCAGCTGTTGATGGTGCAGTTTCTAAGACAGTTGGCTTGAATTCTGAGTAGAAGGATTCTTATTTGGGGCATTTTGTGGAATATAAATCAAGGTCATTGAGGGTTTTTTTTTAATTTTCTATTTTTTGCAATCGAAAGTAGCTAGTGTGGGAGGAAGATTTTTTGCGAGGTTTTCTTTTTTTCTTTGTCAAAAAGGAAAAAGAAATGCATCCTCCAGAAACCACCACCAAGATGGCTTCAGTTCGGTTCATGGTGACACCAACAAAGATCGATGATATTCCAGGTTTGTCAGATACCAGCCCGGACCTCAGCTCTCGATCTAGTTCTCGAGTAAGATTTAGCTCCCGGGAAAGTGTGCCTGAAACAAGTCGTAGTGAGCCTATGAGTGAGATGTCTGGGGCCACTACTTCACTGGCAACGATTGCCCTGGATCCTGCGAGTGACCGGACTTCTAACCCCCAGGATGTTACCGAGGGTGAGTAGAAACCCAGACGCCAGGATATTTTCGCTACTGGGTTATTTATGCAGGATGACTATCTCCTGTGTTTTCCTGTTTCACAATAATCATCAAGACCCAACGATGACCTCTCTCTCGGTGATGCTTAGGACCCTTCTAAGTAATGGCTAACACAGGGGTCACTGCAGTGGTAATTTAGTATGTAGGAAGGTGTATGGCAAGTGTTTATTCTGCTGTATATTCTGACTTCCTCATTTTTGTCTTCTTAGATTGAAAAGGGCATTTTGGTTAAAGGTGAATAACCATTTAATAGTTTTCCAGCACAGAGAATCGTAAACTGTGAAATTTAGTGAGTTGTATATGTGCTTTCTAGCCAGACTGGGGGCCTTAACTCTTACAGTCCACTTTTAAGACCAAATACAAGGAGTAGTTATTGATCATATCTTTGTGGCTTTCCTCCAAAGACTTCAGATGTGCATCATAAAATTCTTTTTTGAAATTTTATTATAATAGAGACAGTGGTTAAAGTAACTAAGCTTACTCAGGGCATTGGTGGGTAGCTCTGATGTGCTATTCTGTCAAATGGAGTTCTAAAGAGGCTTTTAGGACCCGATTTCTACATGATTTTCTCACTTTGAGCTTTAGAAGAAATGTCTTGAGTACTGTATTGAATCTTTGTAGTCAAGAAGTAGTACACAAGTCACTTCTGGCGCATACCACTGCAGACCTTTACCTTCCTAAACCAGTTTGTGTCAGCTCAGAAGTTTTATTGATTTAGTGGGAAGAGGTGATGGAGAGATAAGATTAAACAGAGTGCTCATAATATTTTTAGACTCCGAAGTAAAAAAATTTGAGTACTACTACAATGCTATTGTATTTAGGTTTATGCCATATTCTGACAAATGTAATCTTTCTAGTAATAAAAATTTCCCTTAAAATTTTTAAAGACTTAAAATGATATTCCACCCAAGTTTGCAAACCATAGCCTTAGCCACTGACTTGTGAAAGGGAGGTTGACTTGTCATTTTCCGGTGTCAGGAAATATTGTTCCTCCTAACCTAAAGGGTTCAGGAAACCAGATGATTTTAGTTCCTTAATTCTGTTTGTGTTTTTAATGTTTCAAGACAAGGTAGATTTGGTAAAACTTACAGTTCTACAATTTACTCATCCTTGACCAATATTTCATCTTTTATGGAGGTTGATTCCTGGACTTGTTTTAAACTTCTTGACAAATTTTACATTGTGTTATATAGACACTATTAAAATTATAGTATGGAATAAAAAATAATGTATCTTTCCTCTGTCTCCAAATAAATTCTAAATTGTAGTTTTTTTGTTTGTTTTGTTTTGTTTTTGTTTGTTTGTTTGGTTGATTTTGCTACTGGGAATTGAACCCACAGGCATTCTACCTCTGAGCTACACCCCCAGCCCTTCTTTTTTTTATTTTGAAATAGTCTCACTAAGTTGCTGATGCTGGCCTCAAACATAGGATCCTCCTCTTTCAGCCTTCTAGTTACCAAGATTACAGGCATGTGCTACCATGCCCAGCTTGTAGTTTTAGGTTTTTATCAATCATGCTGTATTTAAGTTTTTATATTGTCATTGTCATAGGGTAATTTACAGTTCAATGTTGTTAAACTTGTAAGTTACATGTTATGGAATTGTGTTTTTACTATTTTACAAAGCGCACTTCTTTTTAGTAATGCATTAGACATGCAAAACAGGATCCCCGCCCTGGCTGCTGTTATCTTACCTTTAAGCATTCTTTGCAGTATAGAGCATTTTAGTCTGACATTATAGGGGTAAAACTGGGGACATATCTAGGTGAAATCTATGTTGTTTACATGGTACAGAATTTAAAGCTTGGCTCTTTCTATAACCCATTCCTTATTTAAATTTCAATACTTTCTGGTACCTGAATGAAAGGGAAATTAGCAATCCTACCATTAGATAGCATTTTCCCCTATCCTTGGGCTTCTAGCTTCCTAGTTTCTCAATGACCTGCTTTTCTTTCATTCTTTCTATATTTTAAAATTTTTTAGTATGACTATCATCCTGTGATATATATATTTTCCCCACCATTAGAGGCAACCAGTTAGAAATATAATTATTTCACCCTTAGCTTCATAATATGTGGATGCCTTGTTAGAGACCAACCTGGGAAACTTAGTGAGGCCCTGTCTCAAAAATAAAAAGAGCCGGGCGTGGTGGCACACGCTTGTAATCCCAGTACTTGGGAGGCTGAGACCAGAGGATCCGAGTTCGTGGCCAGCCTCAGCTACTTAGTGAGGCCTCCGCAACTTAGTGAGACCCTGTTTCAAAATAAAGAATAAAAAACAGGGATGGGGGTGTAGCTTGAAGGTAGAATGCCCCTGGGTTCAACCCCCAGTCTGGTTATTTATTTATTAATAAATAATATTATCTATTATTTATTTAATAATAAATAAAAAGGACTGGAGTTATAGCTCAGCAGTAGAGTGCCTTTGGGTTGAGTTCCCAGTAAAACACACGTACACACGCATATGCACGTGCACGCGCGCACACACACGCACACAGTCTAATTTTGGTTGAACCCCTCCTCCTTTTTTTGGTACTGAGGATTGAACCCAGGGGCATTCTACCTCCAAGCTACACTCCCAGCCCTATTTTTTATTCTTTTTTTTTTGTGTGTATGTGTGTGTGGTACTGGGGATTGAACCCAGGGGCCTTCTACCTCCGAGTCACACCCCCAGACCTATTTTAGTTTTTATTTGGAAACAGGGTCTCACTAAGTTGTGGAGGGCTTCACTAAGTAGCTGAGGCTGGCCTCGAACTTGTGGTCCTCCTGTCTCAGCCTCTCAAGTACTAGGATTACAAGTGTGCGCCACCACTCCCTGCCTTGTTTTTTATTTTGAAACAGGGTCTCACTAAGTTGCTAAGGTACTTGCTAAGTTGCTGAGGCTGTCCTTGCACCTGTGATCCTCCTGTCAGCCTCCCAAATACTGGGATTACAGGTGTATGCCACCACGCCCAGCTCTTGAACCCCATTTTAATAAAGGAGAAAACTAAGCCTTCTAGAGATGGTTACTTGTAGATCACATAGTTAGTAGCAAAGTAAAAATTGAAGTGCAGGCCTCCTGACTGTGTGTGTGTGTGTGTGTGTGTGTGTGTGTGTGTGTGTGTGTGGTGCTGGGGATTGAATCTAGAACCTTGCACATGTGAGACAAGCACTCTACCACTGAGCGACACCTGCAGCCCCAGGCCTCCTGACTTCTATGCAGTGCTCATTCTTAAATCATTTTGCCTCTGTCATGATTGAGTTTTTTGTTTTTGTTTTTATTTTTTCTTGTTTATTTTACATTTGCTTCATAACCATTTGGTTAACTCAGATTATTGTTAAAATAACCAGGCATGGTGGTGCATTCCTGCAATCCTAGCTCTTCAGGAATTTGAGACAGGATTATTGCGAGTTCAAGGCCAGTCTAGGCAATTTAGGGAGCCCCCTTTTCAAAATAAAAAATAAAAGGGGCTGGGGATGTAGCTCGGTGGTAGAGTGCCCCTGGGTTCAATACCTAGTACTGAAAAAAATTGAAATAATATTTAAAAAGGGAACATATTTTTAGGTCTTATGAAGGGCATAGTACAATCTAACCATATATATATATATATATATATATTTTTTTTTTTTTTTTGGGTGATACTGGGGATTGAACCCAGGGGCATTCTACCTCCGAGCTATACCCCCAGCCCTATTTTTTTATTCTTTATTTTGAAACAGGGTCTCACTAAGTTGTGGAGGCGTCACTAAGTAGCTGAGGCTAGCCACGAACCCGGATCCTCCGGTCTCAGCCTCCCAAGTACTGGGATTACAAGCATGCCCCACCACGCCTGGCCAATCTAACCTTTTATAGTTCAGCAAATACTCCCTAAGACTCTGATGTATATGAGGCACTCTGGTATGAATTATAGGAAATATACAGGTAAGATACAGTTTCTGCCTCTGGTGAGCTCATAGTACAGTGGCGAAAATTACTGGAACACTATCCATTCCTTCACCAAGCATTTAATGAGTATTTATGGGTCAGGCACTATGTGGGTGAGAAGGATGCAGAACTGAGAAAAAGAACCCATTGTCTGCCCTAAAAAAGTTACTACCTAATAGAGAAAGCAAATGCATTTTTATATGTTACAATGCTGGATAAGTACAAAAGGAATATACAAAATTATAGCAAATGAAAGTGATGAACTGAGGTAAAATGGAGATATAAGAGAGCAGAGGACTTGGTGAGGTAAAGTTACAGTGAGAGATGTAGGAAGATGAACAACTGTGTCACAGCATCTGCCATGTTAACATGATCTAGTGTGCAGGCCTGGGAGTGGGGTCCTGAAGTGGAGTAGAAATAAAAGCCAGTTGAGTGAAGGCGGTCTAAATATACTAGCCTTAAAGCTGACGACTACCAGATTTTTATTGTTAGAGATCAAAAACAATTCAGATAAATCCCTTCTTCAAGGAGTCACCTCATCTCTGGAACCTTTTTCGATTCAACCTCATACCCAAATAGAATAGATAAGGTATTGATGTCCCTGCGTCAATTATTGAGACGATTACTATAGTACCTGTGTTTTTTTAACTTTACTATTTTTATTTACATAGTTTTCAACCAGGCTGTAAGGTTCTTGAGAACAGGGACACAAATTTATTTTCACCTAGTATATAATGTGTGGTACCCCCACATAATTTGTACTCAATAAATATTGAGTTGAAGAGCTTCCAAACTAAAAAAAAGAAGATGAAAATTAAAAATACACTGTGATAAAGGCACACTAAGGTATGTACTAAAGCAGACATGCTTCCTTGGGCTGTATATTGGAAAACTCTAGAGAGGTTTTTTTTTGTGTGTGTATGTGTGGCACTGGAGATTGAATCCAGGGGCATCCTACCTCTGAGCTACATTCCAAGTCCTATTTTATTTTTATTTTGAAGCAGGGTCTCACTAGGTTGGTGAAAGTCTTACTACTTGCTGAGGCTGTCCTAGAACCTGTGATCCTCCTGTGTCAGCCTCCCACCTATTAGGATTACAAGCATGCACCACCACGTCCAGCTCAAGAGCTTTTTTTTTTGGTAATCCTAGTACTTGGGAGGCTGAGACAGGATGATCGCAGGTTTGAGGCCAGCTTCAGCAACTTGGTGAGACCCTGTTTCAAAATGAAAAACAAAATAGGGATAGGGGTGTAGCTCTAAGCTAAAATTCCTCTGTGTTCAATCCCCAGTGCCACCCCCTACACACAAGTAAAAATAAAATAATAAATAAAAATACGTTAATTTGGTACCTTCTTAGCTTACCTGATAGCAGCCACTGATAGATTTTTTTAAAAAAAGGCTTTTCAGTATTACCTGTGCAAAACATTTTGGTTATATACCACAACTGTTTTCCTCCTCTTCTCCATACTCCATAGCCAGTGATTAAACATTTTTACTTTTTTTTTTTTTTGAGGTACTGGGGATTGAACCCACAGGCGTTCTACCTCCGCGTGACACCCCCAGCCCTGTTTTTTTATGCTTTATTTTAAAACATGATCTCACTAAGTTGCAGAGGGCCTCACTAAACTGAGGCTGGCCAGGAACCTGTGATCCTCCTGTCTCAGCCTCCCGAATACTGGGATTACAAATGTGCGCCACCACACCGGTCTTAAAATTATAATTATTAGTGTATACTAATTGTACAGATTAATAGGTTTCATTGTAACATTTCCGTGGCTTAGTGACCCTTCCTTCCTTAAAGAATGTCCTTCAGTCATGCGTGATGGTGCACACCTATATTCCCAGTACTCGGGAGGCTGAGACAGGAGGATGGCAAGTTTGAAGACAGCCTCATCATTGTAGCAAGCGAGATACAGCAACCTAGTGAAGCCCTGTTTCAAAACAAAAAATAAAAAAGGACTGGGGGTATAGCTTGGAGGTAGAATGTCCCTGGGTTCAATTCCCAGTACCACAGAAAATGAAAGGAAGAAAGGAAGGGATGGAGGGAAGAAGGAAGAAAGTCCTCTTTCTTTCTTTCTTTTTCTTTTTTTTTTTTTTTTGCTGTACTGGGGATTGAAGCCAGGGGCACTCTACCTCTGAGCTATACCCCCAGCCCTATTTTATTTTTTAAGTTAGAAACAGGGTCTCACTAAGTTGTGGAGGGCCTCACTAAGTAGCTGAGACTGGCCACAAACCTGAGATCCTCCTGTCTCAGCTTCTCAAGTACTGGGATTACAAGCATGCACCACCATACCCGGGCTTCTTTTTTTTTTTTTTTTGCAGTGGTACTGAGTACTGGGGATTGAATCCAGTGGCACTGACCTCTGAGCTACACTCCAGCCCTATTTGTTGTTTTGAAACAGGATCTTGCTAAATTGCTGAGGCTGGCCTCGAACCTGTAATCCTCCTGTCTCAGCTTCCCAAATATTGGAATTACAGGTATATACCATCATGCCCGCTCAAGAATGCCCTTCTTGATATATTGATCCCATCCCAGGAAGCCAATAGAGCTCTCATGACAGCCTATAGGGAGGGCATGGATAATCTATAATTGACAAATTGACTGATTATGGAGTTAAATTGGGTACACTTAAAAAAATGTACCTAATACTAATGCTATTTATACCTCAAGAAGCAATCAGCCAAATCCAGAAAATAGAAAATTTCATTAAATAGATTCTTCAACATGTAAATGGCATGGGGTAGAAGAAGGTGATGAGAAAGAGGGAAAACTTAACAAATAAAAAGAGGAATATCAACCAAATGCAATGTGTGGATTTGATTTAGATCCCGGTGTGAACAGAACAACCGTAAAAAGACACTTTTGAGATAATTAGGGAAATTTAAATGTGTACATGGTATTAAACAACATTAAAGAATTATTGTTAATTTTCTTAGATATGTTCATAACATACATATTTACATGTGAAATGAAATGTTCTCCAGCTGCGTCCTGGCTCCCTCAACCGCCGTCCCCCCCCCCAAAAAAAAAATGAAGCTGGAGAGAGACAAAACAAAGTCTGCAGATGTTTATAGTTTGTTGGAGTAAAAGGTTCATGAGGATTAATTTTATGATTTTCTCAGCTTTTGTTATGTTTGAGAATGTTTATAATAAAAACTTTTAGGCAGGGCATGGTGGCAGTTGCCTGTAATCCCAGCTACTTGGGAGGCCGAGGAAGGAGGATCACAAGTTTGAGGTCAACCTGGGTAATTTAGTGAGACCCTGTCTCAAAATATAAAAAAAAAAAAAGAAGCCAGGCATGGTGGCACACACCTGTAATCACAGTACTTGAGGCTGAGACAGGAGGATCACAGATTCGTGGCCAACAGCAAGGTCCTCAGCAATTTAGTCAGACCCTGTTTCAAAATAAAAATAAAATAGGGCTGGGGGTGTAGCTCAGAGGTAGAATG
>PVJS01060582.1:0-11212 GCA_004027185.1 Glis glis | reverse complement strand
TTGAATCCAGGGATTCTCTACCACTGAGCTACACCCCCAGCCATTCTTATTTTCCTACTTATTTATTTTTTTGTGGTACTAGGGATGGAACCCAGGTACATTCTACCTCCAAGCTACACCCCTAACCCTATTTTATTCTTTTTTATTTTGAAACAGGCTCTCACTAAGTTGCCGAGGGCCTCACTAAGTAGCTGAGGCTGGCCACGAACCCAGATCCTCCTGTTTCAGCCTCCCAAGTGCTGGGATTACAAGTGTGCGCCACCATGCACAGCTCTTATTTTTTTTTATTTTAAGACAGGATCTTGCTAAGTTGCCCAGATTGGCCTCAAACATGCGATCCTCCTGCTTCAGCTTCCCCAGTAGCTGGGGCCACTCGGGAACCAGCTACCATGCCCGACCCCATTTTATTCTTTATATTTGTATCTATCATTTTCCCAAAGGAATGTGGAACACAGAGTTAAGACTTGAACCTTATGTGGATTCACAAAATATACCCTTTGCAAAGGGGTCTTTTTACTTTAATATATATAAAATATTTTCTTAGCAATGCCAGAGAAGGAGTATGTTATACAGATGTCTAGAAGAATCCATCCCCAATTCACTCTTGCAGCCTCCTCTACCACCTCTCATCTCTTACCACATTGGTCTAGGCGAGAGCAGAGGGCAACATTTGCTCCCCCATTATAGGCCACCACTGATCATCAACCAAGGATTGATTTTCTGAAAATCGAGTCAGTAGCAAATCCCACAGGCTGCCCCTCCAAAATGGAAATTTAGACAAAAGATCTACCCCAGCAGTATGTTGAAGAGTTGAGTCCTTGAGGAAAAGACGCGCTCTTCCTCTCTTCTCATTAAGAGGGAAATGACGAGAACAGGGGCATCTCTTTGAGCAGATGAAGTTCCTGCAGGTTGGCAGGGGCACCTGACAGCCCAGGTCCCTCGATGACTGCAGAGAGCGGAGCTTTCTTCCAGCCTTAGATTATCTGCACAGCCCTGTTCACCTACTCACCAAGTCCCTATCCCCTCTGGTACTTCATCAACCTCAAGCACATTTCCACCAAAACATTTTCGCTCAACAAATGTGCCCAGGATTGCGATCAACTTCGCTTACATACACCCTTACGGTACTCACAGTCTTTCCTTTTTGAAAACCAGAAAGGAATAAGCCCAGTCTCAGTCTTTCCTATTATTGTTGCTTTTCTGCACAGCCCTTAAAGTAGCATCGGTCTCACTGGAAAGTAGAGGCACCAAGCTGCAAGGAAAACGAGATTGCTCATGGAAAAGTTTTGAAAGACAAAACAATTAAAAAAGACTCAAGGCAAGTCTGAGGGAAAAAAAATCAGATTTTTATTTTTAACCAGTTTCCAAGAAGATAACACTGCTCTCCTGACATCTAAATGGAGTCCCGGTGAAGATAGCTCAATAACGATGATGCGATTGTTTAAAAATATCCAGATACAGGAATGACTGACCTTGCGCTTTCATGAGAATATATAATGGCTAAAAAATTGAGCTCTCACCTTAGGTCAATTGCTGGCTCCAGAAATGGAAGCCAGACATGCCGCTGGTTGGCATCTCCAGGAAGCAGACCCGGGGCCGGAACGTGAAGGCAGCCAGTTCTTTAGGGGCAATCTCAGTACCCACACATGTGCCCAAGTGAAGGCAGCGGGGCTGGAAGAAATGAGAAGTTGAGATGTGATGCAATCACAGCAAAACCCTCATACCATCCTGCAGCTGAGAGCCCTGGACCAGGAAAGTTCTTCAACACTGTCTCAAGGAGAAGCAATACCCCGAGCCAGACAAGTCACCGGAGGCGATAGACCCCAAAAGGTTGAGTGAACTTGGAGGAGGCAGCTCCTTAGCAAAGGACAGTCCCTGAACAGGGACTGACTGCAAGCCCAAGGTTCCCCCAGCACCTGGGAAAATGCATGAGTGGGTCCTGGGGGTGCCATCTCATCTAGGTGGTGTATGACAATAGCCACCAAATTCAACTTCAGAAGGGAGATGGTGTTATTTGACTATCAGACCTTTACGGAACAGGTTTGAGCCAGAGGAAGCAGAACCATTAAGCAAAAGTGTTTGGATTGTGTTTTAACTAACCTCACACAAGAAATGAGCTCACTCTATCATTCTGGAAATCTGGACACTAACGAAAAGAGATCTGTGATCCCCGGTCAGACCTCACGTGCCAGGGTCGTTTGCAAAGAGACATGTGTTAACTTGAGTTAACAGATTGGTTTACGTCCACTGACCTGGCCCATCCCCAGCCCCCAGCAGATGTGATGACACTTTTGCAAGTGATGGCTTGCCTCTGCAGGGTCAGATGGATTCTGGATGCCACAGGAGCCATGTTTGAAACTCAGGGTGTATTTGCTCAGCAGCACAGAGGCCAGAGAGAAGGAAGAGACACAGGATCCTTGCTTGCACCAAAGCTTTCCACTTGTACCTCTGTAATGTGCAGTCATGAAACACTGTTCTAAACTCGGGTTTCAAGTTGAGACTATCCAAGAAGAAACTCCTGAAAAATTAACCACGCCAGTTTAGCACCTTTTTGCAAAATGTGTAAGTCAAGCTTCAGACTTCTGTTCATTAATGAATCTTTTCCATCGTTAAAATGCATATGTTTTTAACACTGTTTCAGAGAGTTTGGGTCTACCTTGCAAAAGGTTTGGCTTCTCCCGACCTCCTGTGTTTAAAGTAAGACAAATGTTAAGTTTTGGGGCATGGTCTCCTTTTCAGCCCGAGTTTTCTCATCTGGGCGCCTCAGGACTGGGGACAGTCCTCCACTGCGTTCTCTGTATCTGGTGTTTGGTACTTTCCCCACACTTGCTGCCCTTATTCCCAGGTCTGTTAAGACAGCTCTGTCCCCCAGTCTTTGGAGACTCCCCAGGTTGCAATGGGATATTAGCAAGTCGCTCGAGCAGAATATAAGAAAGCCTTTGTCAGAAAGGCACGTGCAAGCATGCCTCCTTGCTTCCTGTTCACAACTGCTGCATGCATGCTCTCGCACCCTCAAAAACAACCACGAAGGACTCTTTCTGAGGTGGTCTCCAAACCATTTATTTATCAGCTTTCTAGGACCCTGCTGGACTTTGTGTCTTACTAGATTGGAGTAAAGAGTCCACAAATATTCTTGGGATGTGTGTTGCTGTGTGCAAGTGTGCGTGAGTGTGCCTGGGTAGGAGAGACTCAGGCATGTGAACTTTCCCACTGTGTTCTTGTGTGTACACTAAGTCATGTTCTCATTCTCTACAGCCGGAAATGGAAAAAGCATGACTCCCCAACGAGGAAGCCTCTAGCTTCAGCACTTAATTTGATCTCCCTTCCTTCCTTCCTTCCTTCCTTCCTTCCTTCCTTCCTCCCTCCCTCCCTCCCTCCCTCCCTTCCTTCCTTCCTTCCTTCCTTTCTTCCTTCTTTCCTCCCTTCCTTCCTTCCTTCCTTCCTTCCTTCCTTCCTTCCTCCTTTCTTTCTGGTACTGGGGATTGAACCCAAGGGTATTCTACCTCCAAGCTACACCCCAACCCTTTTAATTTTTTTTTTGAAACAGGGCCTTGCTAAGTAGCTGATGGCCTTGCTAAGTTGCTGAGGCTAGCCTCGAACCTGTGATCTTTCTGTCTCAGCCTCCCAAGTATTGGGGATGACAGGTTTGTGCCAACATGCCCAGCTTAGTCTACTCTTCTTGATTCTACATACATGAAATGACATAAAAATTAATGCATGTCTATACACTCAAAAATAAATACATTCAGGTCCTCACACACTGCCCTGCTTAAGGGGAGAGGGGCTTTCTCCCCATGGCTCTGCGCAGAGCATCTTTCACCTCCTTGTTCCTCAGGCTGTACACCACAGGGTTCAGCAGGGGGGTGAAGACAGTGTAGGTCACTGAGATGAGTCTGTCCTGCCCCAGGGAGCTCTGAGCTTTGGGCTTGAGGTAGACGATGGAGGCGCAGCCGTAGTGGACGATGACCACCGTCAGGTGGGATGCGCAGGTGGCGAAGGCCTTCCTCCTGCCCTCGGCAGAGGCGATCTTGAGGATGGTGGAGATGATGAGGACGTAGGAGATGAAGACCAGGCCCATGGGTAGGACAAGGACACAGATGCTGACGACCAAGTTGATGATCTCGTTGGCAGAGGTGTCTGCGCAGGCCAGTTTCAGAAGGGGTCTCACGTCACAGAAGAAGTGGGAGATGACGAAGGCGTCACAGAAGGGCAGCGTAAACACAGACGTCACATGCACAATGGCCATGCCCAGGCCTATTCCCAGGGACCCGGAGGCCAGCTGGACACAGGCCGTCTTGCCCATGATGACCGAGTACCTCAGAGGGTTGCAGATGGCCACGTAGCGGTCGTACCCCATGGCCGTGAGCAGGAAGCAGTTGTTGATGCCGAAGGTGAGATAGAAGAAGAGCTGGGTGGCGCAGCCTCGGATATCTATGGGCTGCTGAGGGCTCAGGAGGCCAGAAAGCATCCGGGGAATGATGGCCACTGTGTAGCAGGTCTCGGAGATGGACAGCAAGCTCAGGAAAAAGTACATGGGGATATGGAGGTGACGGTCCAGGCAAATGATAGTCACAATGATCACGTTGCCCGACAGAGTCAGCAGGTACAGTGTCAGAAAAACAACGAAGAAGATGAGCCTGTGCTGCCAGCCGAAGCCGGAGAAGCCTTCAAAGATGAACTCAGTCACACACGTGGAGTTTGGCTTCTGCATTGAGGGCGGTCTAGGTTGGAAAGATCGGGGCAAAGGAACGAGAGTGTGATGAGTCAGCCTGAAACAGCACTGGACCGCGGCCATCGGCAAACAGCGTGTCCAGCCTCTGAGCGATGCTTTGACCCCAGAGGCCGCCGGTGCCCAACCGCCATCCTTCTTCTTTGACCACCCTCTTTGTTGTTGTGGTGGTGGTGGTACTGGGGATTAAACTCAGAGGCCATCTCTCTTCAAGCTACACCCCTGGTCGCGAACCTATCCTCCCAAGTACTGGGATTACAGGTGTGCATCGCAACACCCAGCGTGCCCACCCTCTTTGGCACTGCAGAGGGGTAACTCTAGTGCCATGGGATCGAGGGCAGGGATGGAGACTGGAGGGAGAGTAGAAAATAAATAAATAAATAAATAAATAAATAAATAAAAGGGATTTGTAGAAACAGCTACCTGTTTTCAATCTCTTGATTATATATCCAGGAGTGCATCATATGGCAGTTCTATTTTTAATTATTTGAGGAACTTCCTTACTGATTCCTATAATGGTTTTATATTCCCACCAACAGTTATAAGGATTCCAAATTCTTCAAATCCTTTCTAAGGCTTCTTATCTGTTGATAATAGTATTGGGAGGTTGGTTGTTTGGTTGGTTGATTGGTTGGTTGAACCCAGGGGCATTCTACCTCCGAGCTACACCCCCAGCCCTATTTTTTATTCTTGATTTTGAAACAGGGTCTCACTAAGTTGCAGAGAGCCTCATTAAGTAGCCGAGGCTGGCTGTAAACCCAGATCCTCCTGTCTCAGCCTCCCAAGTCCTGGGATTACAGGCATGTGCCACCACACCTGGCTGGAGGTTTTTTTAATAATAATAATAATAATAATAATATCCATTCTGTTTGGAGGTAACATCTCATTGTGGTTTTGATTCGCAGTTCCCTGATGATTAGTGTTGTCAAGTGGCCTTTCTTACACCTGAATTGCAATCAGGACATCAGAGGGAGATCTCCACGCTCATGTTTATCGTAGCACTATGTACCGCAGACAACTTACGGAAACAACCCGGATGTCCATAGAAAAATGAATGGATAAAAAAAATGTGGTATATAAATACAATGGAATATAATTCAGCCTTAAAAAAAGAAAGAAGGAAATCTACAGTTTGCAACAACGTGAATAAAACCTAGATGGTATTATGCTAAATGAATGAAGCAAAACAGACACGGAAGAATAAAAACTGCGTGCTTTTGTTCATAGAAGGAGCCCCAAATAGTCAAAGTGATAAAGCAGGGACTTGTGTTGAGCAGGGGCCAGGGTGAGGGAAATAGTGAGCTGTGGTTCAACTGCTATTGTTTGTGTTATACGACAGGAATTAGTTCTTGAGATGTGCTGTGCAGCTAAGTGTGTACAGTCAACCATACTGCATGTTGAAAATCTGCTTAGATGGTTGATATCAGGTTAAGTGTCTTATCACAGAACAAAACAAAATACCAAGAGACCCAAGGAAGTTTTGTAGGTGATAGGTACGACTGGGCTTTGATTGTGAAGATGGTTTTAGGGGTGTTTGCCTAGGTTCAAACTCGTTGAGTGTATGCATCAAATCTATACAGTTTACTGAATATCAATTGTGTGTTAGTAAAACTGTTTAAAGAAAGAAAAAACAAGTACTTGAGCAAGGCGTGGTGGCACTTGCCTGTAATCCTAGTACTTGGGAAGCTGAGACCGGAGGATCGCAGGTTTGAGGCCAGCCTCAGCAACTTAGCGAGACCCTGTTTCAAAATAAAACAGGTCTGGGGGTGTAGCTCGGAGGTAGAATGCCCCTGGGTTCAATCCCCAGTACCCAAACAAAACAAAACAAAACAGCTGCTTGTCCATTAGAGCTGGGTCCAGGTCAGGGGAGAAGCAGGTGAGACACTGAACATGCGCAGCTCTTTAGCGTGTCCTCAACGCCTCTCACGTCCTTCAAGCATCCAGTGAACAGCGAGCTGGTGACAGATGGGAGATGGCGGAGGCTGAGGTCCTCTCCAAACTCTCATCAGCATGCACGACCACATGCCCTGCGAGGGCCGCATGGTGACTTCTCCTCCCCAGGCTCTAGTCCAGCCTCCCTAACTCTGCACTGCTGTCCCCTGCGATCCGGAAAGACTAGACAACGCGGGGACACTTCTACTGGCCCATCCTCCCATAAACACCGCAACAAATATCCTCCAAGACCATGAAAAGCGACTTCACAAGGCACCGCAGAAATTTTACTCATCTCCTTGAATTCTAGTCAGAGGAAAGAGGGCTTGCGAGGAGCCCGAGGGTGGGAATGGACTTTCCCAGTGTGACAGCAAAGACACAATCCATCCATCAGACAGGGACCAGATGTCCTTTACTTCAATTCTGCATGGTCCAGCCGGGCGTGGTGGCGCACGCTTGTAATCCCAGTACTTGGGAGGCTGAGACCAGAGGATCCGGGTTCGCGGCCAGCCTCAGCTACTTAGTGAGGCCCTCTGCAACTTCGTGAGACCGGTTTCACGGTCTCACGAAGCACAATAAAGAATAAAAAAATAGGGCTGGGGGTATAGCTCGGAGGTAGAATGCCCCTGGGTTCAATCTCCAGTACTGCCAAAAAAAAAAAAAAATTCTGTACATTCCAAGCTGTGCTAGGGACAGACACGAGCTGGCCCATTCATGTTTTGTCTTACCCCAAGGGAACCCAGAATGGGGGCAGTATTGGGGCAGCTTTATCCTTGCTCCTCCGCCAGGTTGAGCCATTACCTCCATTCAGAAAGCTGAGAGTCAACTGAATTACCTCCACTCCCTTTTCCACCCACCCCAAAGGCCTCAAACTCCTCCTGTCCTCTCTTCTTTTTATTTGCTGATGTATTCATTTATTTGTTTACTTACCTATTTATTTTGTTGGTACTACAAAAGGTTGAACTCAGGGGCATTCTACTTCTGAGCTATACCCCCAGCCCTGTTTTATTTTTTATTTGGAAACAGTCTTGCTAAGTTGCTCAAGGTCTTGCTAAGTCATTGAGGCTGGCCTCAAACCTGTAATCCTCCTATCTCAGTCTCCCAAGTACTTGGATTACAGGTGTGCGATACCAAGCCCCGGTCCCTCCTCTTTATACTTTGGGCCAGTGTCCAGCTCCTGATGAGCATCCCCAGTCCCTGTAGTGCCAAGATGGCCACTCATCCATATTCCTCTCTTCAGCTTAATTTAGGCCATGACTTGCTCCTGGCTGTCCTCATCATGGTCTTTTGAAAATCTCCTCACAGGGCTCCCCTGAGTGAGTTTCTTCAATAGCTCTTCAAATTTTTAAGCACAATATTCAAACTCATTTGTAAATTGATTACAGTAATACGGCAGGGTTGCCATGAGGATTAAATAGGTTAATGTATTTGAAGAATTTGACCTGGTGCTTGTCGCATTGTAAGCCCTCGTAAGATAGTTATTTTATTAGTGACTATTCCCTTTTCTTTTTCTGGCTTAAGTTTGAAGGAGGAGCTGAGTAGGAGTGGAGGTGAGGGATTCATCCTAACATTCCTGGAGTGCAGGCAAGCCTTTCTTACCATTTGCCTTCCGCTACCTCGTAGGGATTCGTCCATGGCCTGGAAGACCTTTCTGAAGCGCGCTGATTGGATCCCTATGCTGCCGCACACACAACCCTGACACAGGAGTGAATAGGAAGAATACAACTTTCAGCTCTGTCTCTGGAGAATTCCCAACATTTTGCTTCTCGCTTGGATCAGAATAGCCCACTGAACCGATCTACCTACGGATAATCTAGAGTGGTCGCTAGATCCTTGCTGTGTTGTCATTGGTAATTTGGAGCCCACCGATGTCAAATCACAGTTTTCATTATGCTCGCATACGTTAAAATTTATGCACAGAATTCTTATAACTTAATTCCTCTTTATTAATCAGAAGAGCATACTCCTGCCTGTGGCCTGGAATGGTTCTCCTTCCATCCAGCTCCAGACAGACCATTGCTCAGCTTGAAATGACTAACATTCCCCAAAACTCTACTCCACACCAATATATGAGAGACGGTACCAGATAGAATAGTCAATAAAGGGGTGCTAAGTGTGGGGTGAACAATGTAGGATGGCTCATCTAGGATCTATGAAATGTAGGTGAGGAAGGAGACAGAAGAGGAAAAAATTATGGAAGGCACAGATGGACCGAAACTATGAAACTCAGATACTGTCTTTGACTTTGTAGATTTTAATGATTTTCTTTTCTTTCAAATAAATGACAAAAAAAGTGAAATTAGGCCTGTCCTTAGGCCAATCCTAGAAGAATATACTGTTTGTAATTTCTTTCCCTAGAGAAGGAAATTTACCCTGTTGTTTCCTGAGTTTTTAAAAATTGACTGTGCATTTTGGTTTGCTTAAACTGAAATGTGGCTTGATTTTACCAGTCGAAACCATTTCTTCCAGCAGTTCAGTGTGTCCAGTCGTCACAAAATGCACACCGTGAGCTAGTGCTAAGAAAAGAAAGACCAGGATACAGCCGGGGATGGTGGCGCATGCCTGGAATCCCAGTACTTGGGAGGCTGAGACAGGAGGGTCGCAGGTTCAAAGCCACCCTCAGCAACATAGCGAGACTCTCAGCAAATGAATAAATAAATAAATAAATAAATAAATAGGGCTGGGGGTGTAGTTCAGTGGTAGAATGCCCCTGGATTCAAACCCCAGTAACACACACACACACACACACACACACACACACACAGAGTAAAAGAAAGGAAGGAAGGCAAACCAAGATGATCTTTGCTCTCATGGATCTTAGATTGTTGAAAAGCCATTGGTATAAGACAGGCCTTCCAAGTATTTTATGTCCCTCTTCTCTACCTTAGGTTATTCGTCTCCATTTCCAAAATCGCAGAGATCATATTCTCCCCCCGAGACCGTGGTCCCTCCTGCTGTAGACTGTCACTGCTCTGTGATCAGCAAGTATATGCTCTGATGAACACTTACCATCCCGATGTATCAGGAAATGGTACTCACCAGGTGGCCTGCTTCTTAGTTCTTCTAGAAAGTTGTGCTCATGCCAGAGTTACCTCCAGCGCTCTGGAAATTTGACTGCCTGAAATAATAGATGATCGACTTTTACTAAGGGTGATGAAATGCTTTCCAAGATTTTTGTCAATGCCCTTCATAAAATCACATAAACCCCACCAGTCACTTAGCTTTAGACCACTTTGAAAAGCTGTGCTCTTTTACTGAATAATCTGAGAGTTTCCCTATCGCAGGGTCAGTAAGTCTTACTGAGCGGAGCTATGGTTTAGCAAGAATTCCCCTTTGGTTGGCAAATCTCCAGGCGCCGCCCAGAAGGCTGTCGTGAAAAACAACTATTTAGAGAGGAAGGAAACAATGCTGATCTTGGTTTCCCTGTGTCTGAGACCAAAGGGAAGGACAGAAAACGTCATGTAAAGTTCCTCTGGATTTTCGTAGCCCCACCCACTGAAAGAACCTTGCCTTTGGGTCACAATGCAGTAGTTCTTGTTGGGGGTTCTTAATAAGGTACCAATCTTCTGTCCCAAATGCTGGCTCTCTCCCTCCAAAAAGCAGTTTCTATTCCCCAGTGTTCCATGGCAGAAGCCTCAACGCAAGCAGGAGAGTGCCTGGAGACCTCGTTACCGACAACTCGTTTCCCAACCCCGAGGACCTCGCTGGGGAGAACAGAGTTGGCTTAGCTATTAGGAACAATCTCTGGGGGTGGGGTGGGGGGAGGCTCATTTTCTTTCTGAAAGTGGGCCATGGTCCTGCTAGGATCCATATCATGTTTTCTGTCCATTTCTCCACCGCAAAGGTAGGGGCCTAAGGCCCTGTGGAATGACTCTTCCTATGGAAGCTCCTAGAAGCAGCAGTTGTCAAGTGGGTTTTAGCCTGGATGCCGGCTGCCAGGTTCACGCTGAGATGACCCTTCAGGGACTCGGACACACGAAGTCAGTTGAAAGTCTCCGGGTAGAATCATCAGTTCTGCCCCTGAATTCTTGTGTGTAAACTTTTATACTTTTACACTGATATTACTCATTGCCGCTCTGATGGCTGCATACCTTACATTCATTTTGGCGCTTTCAGCTCCGTTGGGCTGCAGGCCTCAGCGGTGGTAGGTCACCCTCCACTTACCCAACCCATCTCACTATCCACAGGTAGCCCGAATAGATTTCAGTATATGCCCACAGTCTTAAAATATGCAAAAGTTGGCATTCAACTGTCACACAGACCTAACTCATTGATCATTTCCTTGCATTGATTTTATATTTCTAACTCGATCATGAACACATTTGGGTAGAAGGTCTTTTTGTTTTTTTTGTGGTACCGGGGATTGAACGCAGGGGCGTTCTACCTCCACACTACACCCCTGGCCCTATTTTTTATACTTTATTTTGAAACCGGGTCTCACGAAGTTGCGGAGGGCTTCACTAAGGAGAGAGAGAGAAGGAGAGAGAGAGAGAGAGAGAGAGAGAGCTGAGGCTGGCCACGAACCCGGATCCTCCGGTCTCTGCCTCCCAA
>PVJS01060581.1:0-11212 GCA_004027185.1 Glis glis | reverse complement strand
CTCTGAGCTACACCCCCAGCCCTATTTTTTATACTTTATTTTGAAACCGGGTCTCATGAAGTTGCGGAGGGCCTCACTAAGTACCTGAGGCTGGCCCTGAACCTGGATCCTCC
Organism: Glis glis; assembly: GCA_004027185.1. NCBI lineage: Eukaryota > Metazoa > Chordata > Mammalia > Rodentia > Gliridae > Glis > Glis glis. The sequence goes on along the minus strand of PVJS01060581.1, from coordinate 11,099 downwards.
AGTCTCCGCCTCCCAAGTACTGGGATTACAAGTGTGTGCCACCACGCCTGGCTTTGGTGTAGTTTTTATTTGCATTTCCCTGATTGTTAATGATGTTGAACATTTTTTCATGTATTTCTTCTCTTGAGAAGTGTCTACTCAGATCCCTTGCCCATTTTTTGATTGGTTTGTTGTTGTTGTTGTTGTTTTTAGTGTTAAGTTTTAAAAGCTTTTTATATATTCTAGACATTAGTTCTCCTAACCAGAAGAAAGAGATAATTGGCTGAATTACTACAAAAAGGGATGATAAAGGAGATATCACTACGGACAGCATGAAAATCCAGAGAAGCATTAGAAACTATTTTGAAAACCTAGAAGAAATCAATTGTATTTCTCTAAGCCAGCAACAAACAATAAGAAATTGGAATTCTAAGAATAATATAATTTATAATAGCATCAAAAATATGAAATGCTTAGGGATAAATCTAACAATATATATTTAAGACCTGTCTACTGAAAACTACAAAACATTGCTGAGATAAATTTAAGAAGACCCAAGTAAATGTAAAGATATATCCTGATCATCTTGATATTGTTAAGATGTCAGTTCTTCTCAAATGGCTGTATAGATTCAGTGCAATCCCAGTCAAACTCCCAGAGTTTCTTGTGCATGTACAAAAATTGACAAGCTAGCTCAACAATTTATAGAGAAAAAAAGAACCAAAAATAACCAAAACAACTTTGACCAAAAAAAAAAAATAGAGGCCTAACACTACCTGATTTCAAGAATCATTATAAACCCACAGTAATCAAGAAATGCAGTATTAGTATTATGATAGACAGATCAGTGGAACAGGATAGAGAATACAAAAATGAAGCCACACATATCTGGACAATTGACTTTTGACAAAGGCTCACAACAGGCTAGTCAGTGGGTAAAGGATTGCTTTTCAATAAATGATGCAGGAATTGTTCATATCCATATACAAAAACTGAAATTGGATGCTTGAACCAAAGTTATCTCAAGTAGATTATAGATCTAAATGTTAAAACTGTAAAAATTCTGAGTGATAACATGAGAAAATCTTTTGTGACCTTGGGATAGTTGAGGGCTTCTTAAATATGACACTAAAAGCACAATTCACAAAATAAACAAAAATAGATAAAGTGGACTTTGTTAACATTAAAACTTTGCTTTAAAATGTTGAAAAGAGGAGCCACATACTAAGAAAAATAAGTTTTAAAATTTATGTCTAGCAAAGGTCTAATATCTAGAATATATTTAAAAACCTGTTATAAAAATGCATAGTGTGCATAAGAGTTGAACAGACATTTCACAGAAGATATACCTGTGGCAAATAGCACATGAAAAGATTTTCAACATCATTATTCATGAGAAAATACAAACTAAAACCACATTGAGATATCACCACATACCTATTAGGATGACTGAAATTAAAAAAGACTGACCATTCCAAGTGTTGGTGAGAATGTGGAGGAACTCAAACCCTCATACACTCCAAATGTAAAGTTAAAATTATACAACCACTTAAGAAAACAGCTGGAAGTTAATAAAAAGGTAAACATATGCCTGCTATATGATCTAACCATTCTACATCTAGGTATTTACTAAAAGAAAAAAAATTAAAGTCATATATCCATGCAAAGTTTTATACATGAATACTCTTAGCAGTTTTCTTTGTTACAGCTCTAAACCAGCAATAACCAAAATTTCCATCACCAGAAGAATACATAAACTGTGTATAGATAGATATATGATAGATGATAGATAGATAGATAGATATTTGATATATATAATTTATATATATATATATATATCCCTATATTGGAACACTACTCAGCAATAAAGAGAAATGAACTACTAATATTTACAACAACATGAATTAATCCCGAAATAATTATGCTAAATAAAAGAAGCCAGATGAAAAATATTAAATACTGAATGACTACATTATATGTAAAACTCTAGAAAATGCAGACTTCATAGTGCCTTTGAGAAAATATGGGGAAGATAAAATGACAAGATATGGCAAGATAAAACTTTGGAAGCAATGGACTATCTTGCTTGTTTTTGATGGTCTCCTGAGTAAACACGTGTCAGAACATATCTAATTGTACATCTTTAATGTGTGCTGTTTATTATATGTCAGTAATACCTCAATCTGTTTTTTAGTTATTTCTCAACAAAGATGTTTTTAAAAAGACCTGTATATACCCCCACTCTCCCATTTTATGAATGAGAAAATTGAGGTCTGAGGACAAGAGAATTTTTCAAAGTCATACCACTAGTCTCATGCACAGGAGTTAGGTTTTGCCACAGTAAAAGCTTCTGGGTGAAAAATGGAAGAGCTCCTGGCAGAACAGCATCTTTTTGGAATGACACATGGTTCCACTTCTCTCAGTACATTCGCTTCTCTATGCCAAGCACTGTTCCAGATGTTTCACTGTTTTCCTGTTTGAAAAACCTGATTTCCAGAAACTTCTACATAGCAATGGAAATAATCAACGAATTAAAAAGGCAACCCACAAAATGGGTAAAAATATTGGCAAACCATCTGTCTGACACGGGGTTATATAAAATAGGTAAGAAACTTATACAACTCAGTAGCAAAAAAAAAAACTGATTTAAAAATGAGCAAAGGATCTGAATATATATTTTTCTAAAGAGAACATACAGATGGCCAGCAGGTATATGAAAAGGTGCTCAACATTACTAATCACCAGAGAAATGCAAATCAAAACCAAAATGAAATATCGCCTCACACCTGTTTAGGATTAGAATGGCTATTATGAAAAAAAACCCAAGAGATAAGGATTGGTGAGAATGTGGAGAAAAGGAAGCTCTTGTACACTTACAATTCCCAATTGGTGGGAATGTAAATTGGTATAGTCGTCATGGAAAATAGTATGGAGCTTTCTCTAAAAATTAAAAGCAGGACTACCATATGATCTAGCAATCCCACTTCTGGGTATATATCCCGAGGATATGAAATCACCTGCACCTCCATTTTTAGTCAACATTATCCATGGTAACCAAGATATGGAAACAACCTAAGTGTCTACTGACAGATGGATGGAGAAAGAAATTGTGGTACATAAATACAATGGAATAGTATTCAGCAATAAAAAGAAAATCCTGCCATTTGTGACAACATGAATGAACTTGGAGGACCTCCTGCTAGGTGAAATAAGCCAAACACAGAAAGACAAACACTGCATGATCTCACTTATGTGTGGAATCTAAGAAAAGTCAAATTTTTAGAAGCAGCGAGTAGAATGGTGGTTGCCAGGAGCAGGATAGAGGGGAAACAGGGAGATGTTGGTCAAAGGGACCAAAGTTTCGGTTATAAAATGAGTAAGTTTGTGGATCTAATGTATAAGGGGTGGTGCATGTATTAATGGATTTGGTTAGTGTAATGACACAATGTATATGTCTATCAAATCATCACACTGTATACCTTGAATATGTTCATTCTCTGACAACCAAACATTTAAAATTAAAAAAAGAAAACCTGATTTCCAGCACTTGATCCCTATTTCCTTTTCTTCCTAAACTGCTGGCGTCCCCAAATGGGTTTGAATCACTTTTGAAAGCCTACATTGTTTCTCCAGAAAGTCTTGCCCTTAGGTTTGTCTTGGGCCTTATGAGGATTCAAGCTCAGCATTAACTTGAATGGGCTTGTTGTTGCTCCAGGTCTGAATCGCCTGCTCACCAATGGCTCCTATGAAGCTGCTTTTCCCCTACACGAGGTACTGTGCTGCCTTTTCTTACCTTTGCTTCAGCTTCTAACTAACATCGGTCTCTAGGGATAGTTTTTAATTGAATTTGTTGATATGTTATTTGTTCAGAATGAACTTAATTTGTTCAATCGGTAATTAGGGAGGGTCTACTCACATTCCTCTATCTCTCCCTCAGCATAGATTTATTTCTATATATCTTTTTGTATAACTGAAAGAACACTTAAGAGTCACTCAGCATGAATTCAGAGGAATGGACTAGGGACTCTAAGTCATGCAATTAAAAAAAACAGCATTGAAAATTTGCATGAGGCACCAGACCAATGAGGATATATTCTTGACATAGTCTTTGCAACAAATAAATATAGAGTTATTCATTGACAGAGTGGGAGGAAGCCATTTTTGCAAAGTCTCTGATAACCAAAGGGTAATTAAAGGAAATTAGTAGTATTGTACTCATCATTGTAAAATGTGCAGATGTTAATATTTTCCTTATTGACTTTGTGGTCTTTGTGATATGTAATGACTTTCATAAGTATAACTGTGATTATGTTAACTTGATTTTCCCCAATAGATCTTGGTTCATCTAACCCTAAATTCTACAGCCAGGTTTTCAGGAACACAATCCTCAGGATAATTGAGAGATTACTATCATTTTCATGGTATTGAGCCTCAACTCTGTACCAGTCCTGTAGGAAACAGAAACTACAAAGATAAATGCCATAGCTCCCGTTCTCTGCAGCCTCACAAATGAGCCAGGATGAAACTGTTTTCCAATAAACTTTGGAGGGTGGTTCCAGATCTCTGTAAATGACAAGCCTTGCCAAAATATACTTTTTATTTGGCTTGCAGTGTTTTTCCACTCAATTTTAAACACCAAGAGGATGTCAAAGGTGAGGCAAAAAGCAAATGTAAAACCTTAACTATTAAGAAAATTAGAAGCCGTGGTCTGAGACCCTATTAAGAGGCTCCTGGGAGACATTTTTGGAATATTCCTTTTAATACAACAGAAGCGAACATTTTGATACAAAGGTTTACTGGCACCACACACACATGTCTGAACTCTAAAGACAGATTTTCCCAAAAAGCATTGTGTAGCTTCCTGTAGTTATTACTTGGCATTGTCTAGAAAGGTTTCCATGGGCACAGCACCCTCCCACCCCCAGCCCTGGCCCATTTTAAGTGTCTAAGCAATGGCTGGGGGGCAGAAGCAAGAACACAGGGGAGCAGGTGGGCGGGTGTGAATGTCTGAGCAGATGCAGCTACAAAAACCCCACAGAGTATCTCATGGGGTTCCGTAGGACTTCCCTGTCTCAGTAAAGTCCTATATTCTATAATAAGATATTTCCAAATTAGTAATAGCAGCAGCAATAATAATGCCATTACTTTTATTGACTTTTTACTCTCAGTTTAACTTGATTATATTATTTGGTTTCATAATAACCATCAGAGGCAGGAAGGGGTCTATTATTGCCCTGGCTTCATGGTAAGAATTCAAACAGAGATTTAGAGAACATTAACCCTCCTCTAAGGCACACAGCGAATTGGTCGTTGAATTGAGACAAACCTGTTTCTATTGTCCTGGTTCTGCACCCTTTCTACTAAGAAAGGACTTCTCATGTTAATGTGAATAATTAGTTTGCCTTCAGAAGGTCCCTTTGCCATGAACTGACCTCAGAAAAAAACCCGCCTCTCTGGCCATTGGTCTCCTCATTTGCTTAATGAGGAAATGAATTAGATTTAAATCATTAGGATCCAGAGATGGCTTTCAGCTTTTACATTCTAGGACTTCCTTGTCAATAAGGCCGTTTGACAAGGCTCTGACTGTTGGCACCAACCAACCTACCTCGAGAGAAGTAGGGAAGAGAACTATACAGTCTCGGGCATGGCCCCTGTGCAGACACTTACCCTTTCAAACCACAGAAGAAACCTAATGACGCAAGTATTTAGTTCCATGACGGATTAGGAAACCAAGACTCATAGTATTTAGTGGGCTTAGCCAAGATCTCTAGCTAAAAAAGGAGAGAACTGAATTTGAACTCAGTTCATACCTGCCTGATTCTAGCAAGCATATGTTTTTTTACTGAATGCCATCATCAGCAAGACAGTGTCCAGAAAAACTAACCAAACTGCCTCCCCTACAGTAGGGAGCACCCCTGGATGCCTCCATCACCCTATTCCACCCTGTCGTAAGAGACTAGTGTCGCCATCCGCATTTCCTAAAGCTCTGTGGGTATTACCTCACTGGCAGTGTGTTTTTATCCCAGGGAAGTTACAGAAGTAAAAACTCCATCCGAACCCACGGCGCCGTCAACCACAGACATCTCCTCTATGAGTGCTGGGCGTCCTGGGGTGTGTGGTACAAGTACCAGCCTTTGGATCTTGTAAGGTGAGTTTTTAACCACCTGCAAATATGTCTGCAAGGAGTGCTGAGAGCCTACTGTCTGCTGAGACAAGGCATCCTTGAGGGGGGAAAGGTCTGAGATGCACAGCTCCTGCTCCAATTTGACTTCTTCCAAGAAGGCGATTTTTCAGAGGCCATTGGTTCTTTAGTGAGAACTGTGTTTCCTTCAAAGGGGCCTTGAGCAGGGGCCCAGGAAGGGGCATAGGAGTCCGCAAGGCCTCCTGCAAGGCTTTGTGCAGAGTGGGTCACCCATGTACCCGTTATTGACAAATGTCCTGCAGAGAGTAATGCTGCTTGCATATATTAATGACAAAATAAAACATCATTTACTACTACTTGAACATCCCTAATCTGAAAACCCCAAATCTGAAATGATCAAAAATCCCAAACTGCGTAACACAATGGGAATGCCACACCTGACCTCACATCATAGTCAAGACATAGGCATACAAAAAAGATTATATAAATTACCTTCAGGCTCTGTGTATAAGGTGTATATGCAACAAAAATGAATTTCATGTTTGGACTTGTATACTGTCTCCAAGATATCTCATTATGTTTATATAAACATTCCAATTTTTTAAATCTGAAATACTACATTTTGAATAAGGGATACTCAACCTGTATCATGTAACTAGGACATATGAGGTACTACCATGCCAATACATTTCAGGCTCATTTTAATTTAAATTCAAAACTACTAGCCTTTAAAGGTTGTTTTGATTTTTAGGTCAAAAGGTAGATCAGGTTTTAACCTATTAAGATTGTGCAGTGAAAATTTTTTATATAAATAAGTAAATATACATATATATATATATGCATACGTGTGTGTGTGTGTGTGTGTGTGTGTGTGTGTTACTGAGAAATGAACCTAGGGTCTCGCTAGGTTGCTGAGGGCATCAATTAGTTGCTGAGGCTGTCCTCAAACCTGTGATCCTCCTGATTCAGCCTCCCAAATACTGGGATTACAGGAATGTGCCACCACACCCAGCAAAAATATATATTTTAATTGTTTATATCTACCCAACCTTCTGTCATGGCAGCACTGTGCTCTGACATCTCATTATTTATTTAGAGACATTTTATTAAGGTTGAGTAATAATAACCACACTTCATGGATTCTTCATCAAAGAGAAAGTCGTGTCTCATTTCCTAGACTAGCAAGATATGCTTCATGTTTGCTGGGGCCCTAAAAAATAAACCCAGAGGCTGAGAAACTAAAAGACAATCCTTTTGATGTTTTATCCCCCTGGGTAATAATAGTTCCTCCTAGCAGAGTCCTTGTAACCTTGTCACTAAGCGTTTACTCCTGATGTTCCAAGGACAGTGATGAATATGTCCTATTGTGTTGCTAACAAATATCCAGATGATCTGGGTGAGTAGAAAATATTTCCTGAGATGAGATGGCTTTTCTTTGACCACATTCAATGTGTGATAAACAGTAGAGGAAAAAAATAAAAGCAAGTCCTCAGCATTGGCCTCATATTACAGGATTACGTTGCTTAGAAATTACAGATCATTACTGCAGGCAATCTCCATCCACAACAGTATTTTGATCAAGATTTTGCAGTTCATCCATGAGTATGAGTGAAATGCCCATTGTGTTTCTAGTACTGTGTTAAGTACCACTGACAATGACAAACAGAAGCCATGGTCCCTAGCATTGAGAAACTCATTTTGCTTCAGGTAAACAGGCCCCGCACACTTGAGACAATTAGAAAAGCATACCAGACCATGCAGAATTAGGTAAAATGTGTGAGGAACCTGTAAGTTTTACAATTCAGATAAGTGGAAAGGATGGGTGGGGTCAGCACCAATGTGGAAGTCTCTGCAGAGCTGCGCCCTGGAACAGCAGCAGGACTTGTGTTGACCAGAGGAAGGGGGATGAAAGGCACAACCCAGTCTCAAGTAGAATGGATCTGTGGAGCATCATAGGAATCTCTTAAATACTTCTTGTCCTGCAGGTTATACTTCCTCCAGATGTCTCAAGTCTAACCACACCCCAGCATCCCAACATCTCATCTGCCACTCCCACAGCCTCCCTCCACCTGTTACCTGACCATGACAGGTGTCCCCTACTTGTCTTCCCTTTTCTCACTCTGACCCCTTCCAATCCATTGTATGTTCTCAAAACAAACTTGTGTATAATCCTCTTCTTTTGTGGAAGGGCTTAATTCTATTTCTGATATAAAGTTGTAGAACCAGACATTTAAGCCCAGAGCCTAGATGTGATCGAATGTTCCCTTCTCTTGGCTTACTGTGTCTGTATTTTACCAGGGAGGCCGCTACAAAGTAAGCTGGCTGAATAAAGTGTTGTGTTTAACTTTACACACTTCTCTGTCATTGGCAAGTCTGTCATGTCTCCCATAGGCGGTACTTTGGAGAGAAGATCGGGCTGTATTTCGCCTGGTTGGGCTGGTACACCGGCATGCTCTTCCCGGCCGCCTTCATTGGCTTGTTCGTCTTTTTGTATGGAGTAACCACTCTAGATCACTGCCAAGTCAGGTACGTATGGGGCGCTCTTTGCTTTGTATTTGGAGATGGGGCGCTTTTTGCTTTGTATTGGAGGTGGCTATTCGTGCTTTGGGGTTTTCACAGACTATGGACACTCTCTCAGTCAGCATTCTTACTACTATCATCTCAAAGACTGACCACGCAATTTAGAGGAAGGAAGATGTTTTTGCTCAGTTTCCTTGGAAGTTCTGGGATCAGTCCATGTGAAGTCAGGGACTGCGGATCTCAGGGCATGGCAGCAGGAAGCGGAGAGAGGGAGAGCACAAGGTTTTGCTCTCGCATCATGAAGGCTGGAAGCAAGAGAGAATGAGGGGAAAAGGAACCATATATGATCCCCAAGGCTGCAGCCCCAGGGACCCAACTTCTCCAGCCACACCCTACCAGCCCAGGCGACCCCCTACAGTGGATTTATCCATTGCTGGAACTACAACCCTCATGACTCAATTACATCAACTCCAAACACCAATTTATGAGCTTATCAGGGGCCATTCTATGTCTAACTATAACACACAAACTTGGTTTTTCATTCCAACTTCCTTCCCAATCTCTGATGGAAAAATCTGAGAGATTCAATTCACAGGTTCTCTCTATCCATTGACCTTGTTGCTGTGGTCTTCAGCTACCATGGAAGCAAAAGCAACATTTACAATATGCACACCACTATACATCCATGGAACAAGTCACTTTTCACTCACTGGCTAAAAGTTGTTCTTTTTCTTTTTTCCCTCTTTCTTAAAACTAAAATTAATACTGCAAAAAAATGGGCTTATAATTCTGTTTTCATTACTTCTGTTTTTTTTAAATAAGGATCCTTTAAACCTAGACCACAAAGACATCTTACCAACTTACTAGTGCCTTGGGAATGGTTCAGTGTTGATGATTGTTTCCTCGGTTCTCTTGCCAGAATATAATTTAATATAATCATAGAGATCTTATTGCAAAGTTGTACAATGACCTTAAATAATAAACGTGCCTTTTAAAAGTAATTGCAAAAATAAAAGTGAGTGGTTGAGTCTCCTGCCTATAAAAAATTTTTACTTTCTGGTGAAATTGTTAAGGAGATGTAGTTTTCTCCCAAGACTAAAATCCCTAGTTATTTTTTTATTTATTTCTCCATTCTTAGTTTTCCTTTATCATGCACACAAAGATCAAGACAGGCATTTTTATGTATCTTGTTGTTTCTATAATTCAGTATGAAATTGTTTCAGACCTGAGAAGTGTTATAAAGGACTTTCATATAATTTGGGGCATAACAACCAATGTTTTGTTTCATGTATTTTCCTGAGTTTAACTGATTAATATGTAAATCCAAGCAACAGCCTCATAAATAAGTAGGTTCATCAAATTATTAAAATGTGCAGGAACTTGTTTACAACAATAACAGAAAAGACCAAGAAGCTTCCAAGGGCAAAAATTTAATCCACTAGATCCTATTTATCAGTTAGACATTCTAGTGCAATTGCTGGGGGTGAGGGGGCGGGGGAATGTTCCATGTCATCAAAAAGCAGTCCTCTTCTGTTCTCTTTTCCAGTAAAGAAGTCTGCCAAGCTACAGACATCATCATGTGTCCTGTGTGTGATAAGTACTGTCCATTCATGAGGCTGTCGGACAGCTGCGTTTATGCCAAGGTAATTCCAGATATGCAGCATTTTACGTGGAGTTAATTTAATGTATACCCTCCTGAGGGATGGTGGGAAACTATATTTTCTCTGCCATTTCCAGTCTTTGATTCTCAACTCAATGTTGTAGGTTACACTTATCTCCATCATTCTAATGCAGATATCGTGTGTGTGTGTGTATGTGTGTGTGTGTGTGTTGTGTGTGTTGTATATGTGTGTTACTGGGGACTGAATCCAGGGGCATTCTACCTCCAAGATATACCCCCAACGCTATTTTTATTTTTTATTTTGAAACAGGGTCTCACTAAGTTGTAGAGGGCCTCACTAAGTCGCTGAGGCTGGCCAGGAACCCACGATCCTCCTGTCTCAGCCTCACAAGTACTTAGGATGCCAGGCGTATGCCATCCCACCCCACTCAGATATCTTTTTTAATGTACATATACTTAAAAATATGTCTCTAGTTATCATGACAAGAAGCTTCACCATGGCACAGTACAAAGCACAGTTAGGTTCAAAGCTTTGTTGTTTTTTAAAGTAATTTATTTTTATTTTTGATGATGCATTGGGTGATGGCACAGGTCTCATATAACATTGTAAGTTCTGTGAGAACTAATGTGTTTCATGTTGTTTGGCTCTTTGTAATCCTAGGTACCTTTTTTGCATTTAAAAATATAATTCTGAGCCGGGCGTGGTGGCGCATGCTTGTAATCCCAGTACTTTGGGAGGCGGAGACCGGAGGATCTGGGTTCGCGGCCAGCCTCAGCGCTCTCTCTCTCTCTCTCTACTTAGTGAGGCCCTCTGCAACTTCGTGAGACCCGGTTTCA
>PVJS01060580.1:0-11212 GCA_004027185.1 Glis glis | reverse complement strand
CCCCGGTACCGCAAAAAAAAAAAAAAATTGTGAATAGTAAACAAAGTGGTTAAAAAACTCTACATTCCCATTTAAAATATCAACTTAGTGTTTGTTTCTTTTATGTGTGTGCAGAAATGGATAAGTCCAGTCTAAAATTTATGTAGAATCTCAGGGGACCTTGAATAGCAGAAAACTTGAAAAAACAAAATTGAAGATCTTACACTTTCTGTTTTTAAAATTACCATGTACCTACAATAATTAAAATAGTGCAATAATGGTATCAAAACAGAAATATGTACCAATGAAATTGAATAGAAAGCACAGATGTAAGCCCCAGCAACATGGTTAAATTATTTTCTACAAGGGGGCAAGGACCATTCAATGAGGAAAGGGAAGCCTTTTCATCAAGTGGTATTGTAAAAACTGTATATTCATAGGCAAAACATGAGATTGAACCCTTCACTTACATCATATATAAAAATTAATTCAAGAGGGATCAGAGACCTAAGTCTAAGATCTAAAACTATACAAATCTGAGAAGAAAACAGAAGGGAGAGGCCTTATTACATTGAATTTGACAGTATTTACTTGAATATGACACCAACGGCATGAAAAACAAAGACAAAATAAATTAAACTACATTAAATAATACAATCAACAGAGTTAAAAGAAACATATTAAATGGAGGAAAATATCTGAAAATGATTTATTTGATAAGGAATTAATATCTAAATGATTAAAAGAAATTCCAATACTCAACAAGAATAAAACAAAAAAAAAACTCCTATTTAAAAAGGGCATGGAACTTGAAGAGACATTTATTCAGACACACAAATGACAAGCACATGAAAAGATGCTCAACACCATTAATAATTAGAAAATGCAAATCAAAACTACAGTGATATATTATCTCACACATATTTAGTATGGTTAATATTTTTAAAAGAAAAAAATGAACAATGTTGGTGAGGATGTGGAGAAATTAGAAACCGTAAGCACCATGGTTAAGAATATAAAATGCTGCAGCTGCTTTAGAAAACACAGTGGCTGTTCCTCAGAAAATTAAAAATATTGTACTTATTTCCCCCTTTACATCCTTAATATTGATTTGAGACTATAAAAACAATAGATACCATTTTTGCATATTCACAGTTGTCACTGATTCCTTATGAATAAAAATATTTGTAGATATAGTATATCCAGTTAGGTAGTGTAACTTCTCACACTTCCTTGTATAGCTGCTAAAAGTCTTAGGAAAGTTTTCATGTTATGTATAAAAAGCATTTTATTATTATTATTTTTTTTTGCAGTACCGGGGATTGAACCCAGGGCATTCTAACTCTGAGCCACACCCCAGCCCTATTTTTTATCCTTTATTTTGAAACCAGGTCTCACGAAGTTGCAGAGGGCCTCACTAAGTAGCTGAGGCTGGCCGCGAACCCGGATCCTCCAGTCTCCGCCTCCCAAGTACTGGGATTACAAGCTTGCGCCCAGCTATAAAAAGCATTTTGATACAACTTGTCAGGAGCGGTTTTCTTGTCCTTAGATTCTGAGATGCATAAACAGCCTAAGAAGGTAAAGGTGTTGCCAAGTGAGCCGATCAGGATTTGCTGATGCGTGTACTGTGGCTTTAACAACAGAAGGAAACTCTCAGAAGAGGGAGTTGACCTTTCCTTGACCTGCAAAGGAGGGAACATGTTGTTTGTCTGCTTGTTAGTGTTAATATTGTACACAGCTAATGCTCTAAAAGGGTATATAAGGTCTCAGCTAAATAAAGTCGAGGCTGCAGTATTCACTGACAGTCCTCCCGAAGCTATCTCTTGTTTTTCCTCTCTTGTCTCTTGTCTTTCTTCTTGTCTTTTCTTAATCCTCACTCCCCGTTTCTGGGACCGTTCGACTTTGCCGGCGGGTACCGGCAACAACTAATACTACCCTTTCTCTCTTAACTGTTTCTCTCTTTTAAATGTGAATATGATACATTAAAGGCATGACAGCCACCTTGCTTTCCCAGATTAATCATCATGAAAAATGGCTAAGACAATCAAAGAAAACTTCCGAACTGATTTTTACAAGCCACTCTATAAAATTGAGCTGCCACCTAATTTTAGACTGTTTTATGAGAAAAAAAAATACATTTGGGTTTTCTTTTTGGTACTGTGTTGGACTTTCTCTTATTTAATATGACATTAATAATCTTGCCATTGCTGTAACAAAATACTCAAGACAATCATCGTTAAGTGCGGAAAGATTTGCTTAGGGTCTCATTTTCAGAGGTTTTAAGTTAAAAATTGGCTGGCTCCATTGCCATTGCTTTGGTCCTGAGAGGAGGCAGAGTATCATGCTGGTGAGAGCTTGTGGCAAAGGAGGCTGCTCATTTCATGGCTTTCAGGAAACAGAAAGAGAGAGAGAAAGGGTCTAAGAACAAAATACACCCTTCAAATGCATGCCCGGGGTTACCCATCTCTTTCAATGAGGCCCCACATTTTAAAGTTCCCACCACTTCCTGATAATGCCACTAGCTGCTGACCAAACCTTCAATACATGAGCCTTTGGGGGACATTCCAAAGCCAAAGTATAATAAATCTGAAATCACTCTAATTAACAATTTATATCTCAAATTTTCAGTATTTTTTATTAATGAATCATCCTTAATCACTACAATATTTATTAATCTTTTACTTTTCTTGCATTTTATTGAAAATATATGTGTATATTTTCATTTTTATGAGAGTTCTTATTTCTACTTTTATATTTTAATGGTGAAGGAAAGTAAAATTTGGAGACAGGTAAATAAATTTGAGTCCTGAAATGTTTACTTACTCTTCGTATTTCAGTAGCAACTTAACCTCTCTACAATTATATTTTCTTCTCAGTGAAAGTGGTTATTAAGAGTACTTAATGCATGGGTTTGTTCAGAGTATTCAATGATGTGTGTAATTTGTTATAATACATAGAACACAATAAGTGCCATTACTCAAACTTACTAATCAATCAATCTTTCATGTATATTACTTCAGGATACTAAGGTTAGCCCAACAAATGTGTATTCAAAGCACAGAAAGTTTAATGCAGTGTGATTTATGGAAGCAGAAGACCTAGCCTTAAATTATAATACAATTGCATTCCAACAGTGACCTTGTGCAAATTGTTACCTTTCTAACTCAGTTTTTTATGTGAATTTGCCCAAACTCAGATTCATACATCACAAAAAATGAGCTTAAGTGTATGCAAAAAGGAGAAGGCAAGAAGGAAGGAAAGGATGGAGAGAGGGAGGGAGGAGGAAAGAAGGAAGGAAGGAAGGAAGGAAGGAAGGAAGGAAGGAAGGAAGGAAGGAAATCTTCACTGAGAATGCCAGAAGATCACAAAATTACATACTGATTTTGACGAATGAAATTAGTTGTATGTCAAATATATTAAATAACTTCATTGAAGATGGTAAGGAAAAAGGATTGTGACCTAAGTAATTTTACAAATGAGTGGAGACTGCAAAGGGAAAAGGTAATGGGAATATTAAATAGACACTGAACTTTACTTAATAAGACACTTCATGAGAATGTAAGTCACAATTCACAAACTGCTTTATATAAATATATATATATATATATATATATATACACACCATATATATGATATTAACCAATAAATAAATAGTTGATGGGTACTGGGAGCCCTATGTAAATGATATATCCTTTGTATATACTTTCATTGGTGCACTGTAATTTTACATCATAATGAGGTTCAGAGTAACAGAAACATGTACACAGTACTTAGTATGTTTCCCTTTGTACCCAACCCCACTCCCTCCCCCTCCATATACATGTTATTGAGATTGGTGTTGATAATTTTGTATATGTGAATAGCATTATTTCAACTGTTTTCTTCATCAAGTCCTCTTACCCCCATCTCCCTCCCTTAAAACCCTTCCATTATTTTACTGGAATCTCTTCCCATTTATCTAAAATCTTTTGTTTACTAATTTCTCTTTACATACAAACCTTCACTTTCTGAAACTGACTAATCTGACTTAGCATAATATTCTCTACTTCCATCCATTTTCCTGCAAATGACATAATTTTGTTCTTTTTTATGACTGAGTAAAGTTCCATTGTGTGAATATACCAGAGTTTCATTATCATAGGAACTCTAATAGACTGTTGTTGGGACTGCCAATTAGTACAGCCACTATGGAGATCAGGGTGGAGGTTCCTCAGGAGACTGGGAATGGTAACAACACATGACCCAGATATACTACTTCTCAGTATCTTTCCAAAGGGACTAAAGTCAGAATATTATAGTGATGTATGCATATCCACATTTATAACAACATTATTCACAATAACCAAATTATGATATATCTTTTTGAACATGAGAATTTATTATTTTGTTATTTCATCTCTCAATGACACTTTCATTTAATTAATTTAAGGTTTTCCTGTAACAGAGAGGATATGGTGGATAGAGCTTCCATGATACTCTCATTGGTATTGATAATGTATATTTTTTTGAAAAATAAAATGATGAAATTGTAAGAAGGCAATTCCAGTGATCCTATTTGATTTCCTGATTAAACTATACCAGATGGAATAGACCACAAAGAAGATTTAGTTATGTAATTCATTCAACATTTTTTGTTGTTTAGTACAGGTTTTCTTTATTGTTATTTTATAACAATAATTTATATTGGTATATGCAGAATATTTCTAAGTAATTTAAGTTTCCTTGAAGAAATTACTTGGAACTTTTAACTTATTTGTAGTCCTTTTTTGAGGACACTATTCTTGTTTAAATATAATTCGAAGTAAATCTTTCAAGGCACAAATATTATGCTCCTGGTATATTTAGAAAGGCTTAATGGAAAAAGGTACTTTTTGAATAAAATATTAAATAAATAGCAAGTCAAACTTGGAGAAAAATGAAAATGGGACTAGCTACCTGATATATAGAAAGTTACTAGTCTGGATTTTTAACTGACGCACAATGTTTAAAAATAATGTTTAAAAAGAAGAAGCCAAAATCTTTTCAAAGCTTTTATCTATTTCCATTTTCCCAGTTTATCTCTAAATCCTTTATAGATTACTCATGAAAACTGAAACACCAGGCTAACATTGGTAGCATCTGTAGCCACTTTTTTCTACTGAGAGAAACCCTAAAAGCAATGAATCTTCTTTGTATAAATGCATACACAATGCTGATAGTCTACCCACTTAAAAAAATGGTGGTGGTGGTTATAGCCCATTGCCTCCAGGTGGCATGGGATGACTGGGCATGCCTGCATACAAGTACCGCAAACCAAAGTAGTGCAGGGCACATGGGCCCTGGGAAAGTATTCTTTCATTAAGATGGCACCCTTGGGGGAGGGGATGCAGGGTAGAAGTAACCCCCATCATTCTGGTGATGGAAGCAGGTACTAACCTGTGGCTGATTCAGTGTGTCACACTAATAAAATGGATTTTAGGGGAGCAGCAAATAAAAATCATGAATTCAAAATTAAGTCAGCAAGGCAATTTACTTCTGTGCAGAAGAGTGGAGAGCCATCATAAAACTCGTACAACAAGCACACTGGGCCGGCTCTCCAGTCAGCCTTTTATTTCCTAACATGAAGGCCATTGTGCCATTCCCCATTGGCTGGAGTCTGGTTTTAAAATCTAATCCTATTGTCTAGTTGTCATTGGGCAAATTTTACAAAAAGGAGAAACATACCAGTACATTCGGGAGTGAAACATACAGACACATGTACAAGTTACAAAATGGATGTCTAGGCTACAGTTACAAAATGGAAACCTGCCAACTTCTATGTGATTTTATAACTTCAATAGAAAAGATTGCTTTCCTTTTTTATAATTTCCCCCTCTTCTCTTATATGTTTTAATTTTTTTCTTCAAACTCTGCTAACATGAGCTGATTTTCGTGACCTGGGTTTGTAAGTAGAAAAAGGCTATCATTGTACAGGGGTGGAGGTTGTTTGGTAATGGCTATCTCTGTAAGACTCTGAACTAATCCTTGTATGTAGGAGATTATACAGCATCCTACCAAAATTATCCCTTCGATAACAATGATGAGGGAGATCAAGACTGATGTTATTATTCCCTTCCATTTACCAAGCCATTGTTCCATTAGATTAGTGATGGGGTCATCTATCTCTGAATTTTCAGCAGGTTTATTTGCTTGAGTTGTTAATCTTTGTAGAGCTTTGGTTATGGTTTCATTGGGAGCTGTATTTTTGAATAAAAGTACAATATTGTTTTCCAATCATGACACATATGCCCCCCTTTATGGCCAGGATTATGTCTAGAGCTAATTTATTTTTTCATGTCATTCAGCTAGTAGCATTTAATGTTTCAGCTATTGCTTTTATAGCATACCTAGTATAGTTAACAAATCATTGTTGACTATAATACATGTAATTTATTCAATTTATATATTTACTAATAGTAGAAAACCAGAATAGAATGGATACAAATCTTGCTATGATTTTGTTTCTAGCCTCAAATTTATTAGGGACACTTCATGGGACTCTGATGGAATCTATGTAAATAATAGAATCAAATGACCCACCAGGAGCAGTTATTGCCCTCTTTGCTCAGTGATGAACCTGGTTGGAAGAGGATTCAGGGTGACAATATGCCAGGGTAAAAGGGATAGCCAAATAAACCAAAGTGTAGGTGCCATTCCAGTTGACTCGTAAAGCTTTAAGTATTGACTCCCCACAATACAACCAGACATTTGCATGAGCCACTGTTAGAATGGACTGATTAGCCATCTCATTCCAGCTTCAGCTTCCACTGCATCCAGTCACATTTTCCAAGAAAGCCAAATCTTCCTCATACCATGAAGGCACGAGGTGTAGTTGATCTCAGGGGCTGGGTGATCTGACCATTCTTGAAGCCTTTTGATCACTGCTCTTTTGAGCTGGGAAGAGCAATTACAAGGTCTGGCATGTCTCATTTTCCCATTCTATTGCATTTTGGAGCATAGCTATGGAGTCTAATGTTCATCCCAAGGGAAAGGTCACCATTTGAGCCATCCACCATCCTGCCACACAAGCATAACAATTGCTTTGGTTTAAAACGCAGACACAATATTTAATCCATTCCAGCCAAGCACTTGTTTCCCCATATCCAGTTTCAATAGCAAGGGTCTATTATAGATCTTTATCCCAATGACTGTAACTTTTGTAGAACCATTTGGAGTTTCTATGGAAGCAACTCCATAGTTGCTTCCTAGAAAGTCCTAGTGGGGCTAGGACTATTGTACTTTGGCTGTAGGGTCCCTCTTTCTGGAACAGGCTTAGCTGAGGTCTCATTTTTTATTTTATTTTATTTTTTTTTTTGCGGTACCGGGGATTGAACCCAGGGGCGTTCTACCTCCGCGCTACACCCCCAGCCCCATTTTTTATACTTTATTTTGAAACCAGGTCTCACGAAGTTGCGGAGGGCCTCACTAAGGAGAGAGAGAGAGAGAGAGAGAGAGAGAGAGAGAGACAGACAGACAGGGAGAGAGAGAGCGAGAGGGCTGAGGCTGGCCGCAAACCCGGATCCTCCGGTCTCCGCCTCCCAAAGTACTGGGATTACAAGCGTGCGCCACCACGCCCGGCTCCTTTTTGATTTTTAAGGAAAATTTTCAATTGGGTCACAGGCTGTGATATCAGAATCCAGTCCATATTTTTTTATGATTGAAGGTTCTTTTTTCATAGCCTGGGGTTTAGCTTTCATTATCCATATAGGGTTACACTGTCAGTTTTGACAATTATGGGTAGAGGTTCTCCTATTTGGATTTTAATCCTTTCATTGTGTCAATGGTTGGATGATTATATGCCCATCCTTTGAACTGGGTAGTCCATCAAATGTCATTTTAATCATTACATGGCACGTGTAGGGCTCCATATTTGGTCTTCTTTCAGGCTGTTCTAAGGGGGCAGATTTACTTACCACTACTGGATAAGTGACTCTGATTATGCAGGGAGCCACGAGGAAGAACAAGACATGCATCAAATTGGATGACAATGGAACCACTAGATCTAGTTACAGTGATTACAAATGTGCCCAAAGTCCCTTGAAACAAAGGAATAAACTATATGATGAAATGCTTATGGTCTTTTTAACATGACCTTGAGGGAGTCTGGATGAGGGAAAGCTGCCCATTGTCCTTGGTTAGGAGGTTAGGTCCTTTTTACCTGGATGTAATGGGTTCAACCACTTTCCATGCTGTGAACAACTATTTATGTGGTGAGTAATACCTAGTAGGTCCTTCCTAGGTTGGCTCCAACTTGTTTCCAATCCAGGCTTTCATTAACATATAGTCTCCATGTCTGAAGAAATGGGTCAGAAATTCAACAAGGGCAGTCTGGACTAGAAGACCTCTTTGTATAAGGGAAGACAGAACAGAGGACAAATGAAGAACATAGTCTTTAAGAAAATAATCTTTGGTTTCAAAGGTAGGCAGGTAGATGGATCATCTAAGGTATATCCCTATCACCATTTTATATGGTGCTACCTCTGTCTTTGTGAGATGAGGGTGGAAATCGAAGGAGAGAAATCAGGAAGAATTTTGTTCAGGGTAGTCTAGTTTCTATAATGAGTTTAGTTAAATGGCCTTTTAATGTCTGATTCATTCCCTTTTCCCTTCCAGATGAAGGGTGATGTCAAGGAGTATGATATTCCAATTTTATTGCCAGAGTTTTTTGTAAACCAGATAATGTTTGCTATAAAATGACTTAAAATCTGAATCTATGTTTTCAATTTATTCAAAATGGGGAATTGTAACCCCTTAAAATAGCTTGGTTGCATTATGGGCAGTGGTACTTGAAAGAGGAATAGCTTTGAACCAAATTATTTAAATGATATACTATTCCATGTTTCTGCTGTGTCTGACTGTAGCTCATGCCCCCATCTCTGCAGGGATGATTTGCCAACTCACAGAACCCGCAGGTCTATTCTTTGCCACACAAGTCCCTATAGCCATGAAGGCTCCTGCTGGGATGGTTTGTAAACTCATGGTCTTGATGAATACTGCTCGGGTCCCTGCAGGAAGGGACAAGTTCACCTGCAGACACAGGAGTTCTCTGGGTGAGTTGACTAGGCAGTCTGGGGAGTCACGGTCTTGAGATATTTGAGCATGGAGAGAAGAATGTGGTTGTTTTTGAGGATCGTTTTCTGCCATCGCTGGATCAACAAGATTCTGCTTCTTTTATAGAGTTGGTCTCTGAGGGCCACCAGGTCTGGGCAGCCTTCAGCGCTGTTGCTAGCTCTCTAAGATGGCACCCACCTCCACTCTCCACTCACCAGATGAGAGGTGTGTAGTTCATTTTAGTCCTCTGCTCTTTGTGCTGCATTCAATTCCAAAAAGAAAGATGATTTGACTGTCTTTCTTCTGTTGATTTTTGACTGTTCTTCTTCTCTTGCCAAGAAATAGTCTCCTCACTTGTTGAGTTCCAAGCCTGGGAGCACCCAAAATGCACTGTTTTTCTCTATATCAAAATGGCCATTGTATCAAAAGTGATCTACATTCAATACAATCCCCATCAATATGCCAATGTCATTCTTCACAGGCCTGAAAACATCAGTCCTAAATTGTATATGGAGAAACAGATGACCCAGAATAGCCAAAGCAATTCTTAGCAATAAGAACCATGCAGGAGGCATCACAATTCCTGACTTCAAATTATACTACAGAGCTATAGTAATAAAAACAGCACGATATTGGCACAATAATAGACACATAGATCAATGGAACAAAATAGAAGATACAGGAAAAAATCCACACACTTATATCCAATTGATTTATGACAAAGGTGCCAAAACCATATGTTGGAGAAAAGACAGCCTTTTCAACAAATGGTGTTTGGAAAATTGGTTACCCATTTTAAAGTGAAATCAAATCACTACCTCTCACCTTGCAGAAGAGTCAACTCAAGAAGGATCAAAGACCTGGAAATTAGACCAGAGACTTTGAAATTACTAGAGGAGGGCATAGGGCCTACACTCCAACCTATAGGCACAAGTAGAAACTTCCTCAATAATACCCACAAAGCTCAGGAAATTAAAACAAGAATTAATAAATGGGATGGAATATACTAAAAAGTGTGTTCTCATCAAAGGAAACCAACAAGAATTAGCCTACAGAATGGAAGAAGATCTTTGCCAGTTATTCCTCTGATAGAGAACAAATATCTATAATATACAAAGCATTTAAAGACAACACTGAAAAACAAATAACCCAATCAAGAAATGGGCCATTAAACTAAATAGACACTTCACTAAAGAAGAGATACAAATGGCCAATAAATACATGAAAAAATATTCAACATCATTAGCAATCAGGGAGATGCAAATCAAAACTACACTGAGATTCTATCTAACCAAAATCAGAATGGCAACCATCAAGAAGTAATACAACATTAAATGCTGGCAAGGATGTGGGGAAATAGGAACTCTTCTATACTCTTGGTGGGATTGAAAATTAGTGTAGCTGCTATGGAACTCAGTGTGGAGATTCCTCAGAAAACTGGGAATGAATTCATCATATGATCCAACTATACCACTCCTGGGTATCTTTCCAAAGGGACTAAAATCAGAATATTATAGTAATATATGCATATCCATGTTTTTAGCAGCACAATTCACAACAGCCAAATTATGGAACCAACCTAGGTGCCCATCAACAGATTAATGGATTACAAAATTGTGGGATATATACAAAATGGAATTCTACTCAGCAATAAAGAAGAGCAAAATAATGTCCTTTGCAGGAAAATGGATGGACCTGGAGAATATTATGTTAAGTGAGATTAGCCGATCACTGAAAGTGAAGATTCATATGTTTTCTCTCATATGCGGAAGCAAGGGAGTATCAGGATACCAATGTGACTTCAGATAATGGAGGAGAAAATCCAATGGAGCAAGGGAGGTAGTCTTGGGGATGGGGCCATGGGAAGAGGGAGAATCAATGGAGGAATCACTTCCATTGACATTATGTACATATGTGAGAATACCAATGTTAATCTTAATATCCTGTATGGAAAAGCTGGGCGTGGTGGCGCACGCTTGTAATCCCAGTACTTTGGGAGGCGGAGACCGGAGGATCCGGGTTCGCGGCCAGCCTCAGCTCTCTCTCTGTCTGTCTCTCTCTCTCTCTACTTAGTGAGGCCCTCCGCAACTTTGCGAGACCCGGTTTCAAAATATAGTATGAAAAATAGGGCCGGGGGTGTAGCTTGGAGGTAGAACACCCCTGG
>PVJS01060579.1:0-11208 GCA_004027185.1 Glis glis | reverse complement strand
ATTATACATTTTGATATATGTCAGGGTATGAACATCATACATACACACATTGCACATTTTAATCCCACCCTATTCCCTCCCCCTTCCCTCCCTTCCCTCCCTTTCATGCTCCGGATAGTGATTGAGTCTTATAGGTTTGTGTATGTACATCATGTGCTATAGCGTGTTTCCCTCCACTCCCCACCCAACTCCCCCAGTTAGGTCACCTTCTTTGTCCATCTAAGGATTTCTTCTCCTTCACTTTTTAGAAAGATTTATTATAGGAAGTAGTCTTAGAACACTTCACACTGAATTTGGCTTACAAATATTTCATTTACCCACAAATTTTAAGATTTAGATAACCCCTGAAATCTTTTTCAGCACTATGATCCTGGGAACTCATGAAACACAGAGTAAATGTTTCAGAAAATGCTCTATTGTGCGTGGGATACTATATTTTACTGATTCAGAAATTAGCATGTCTTGACTGTAGGTTACTTAGTAGGAAAAAGAAGCATTCAATATTGGAATTATCCTGGAATTACAGCGTTTAATTTTCCTAGTTTGCCAAGGTAATCTCTTGGGCATGAGACTTTCATTGTTAAAACCCAGACAGTCCTGGGCAAACAAGGACAAGTTGATCACCTTACGTGCTACTTATAGCAAGGAAATTCACTATATTTATTAATTAAGAAACTCGTGAATTTGGTTCTTTAATTTTGTATTATATAAAATCAGCCCCTCTACATTTCAAATTGAGAATGAAACAAAGAGTAATAGGATTTAGATCTTCTTTGCCAGCCTTCCTTTCCTATGCCCTATCCTTGAAAAGTCGTTATTATATATAGTTACTGAATACATAACAGGAATTCTGTCAGGTGTCACATTCTTCTTAGGAAGAAACTGAAAATTCCTACCAGTTTCTACAAGTCTTCCCTGAGCAGGTATCTGAGAAAGCTTCATCTTTATTAGGAAGTAATTTTTAATTTAGTGCTGTTACTTTCTTTTTTTAAAAAAAGTTTTCATTGGTGCATTGTACTCATACATCTTGATGAGGTTCAGGGTGGTAGAGGCATATATGCACATATCGCTCATTTAGCCCTCCCCCAGTTCCCACCCCATTCCCTCCCCCTTCCTCCTTCCTGTGCTCAGCACAGGGACTCCAGACAAAGAAGTGCTGTTACTTTCTGTTTCTTGGGATTGAGAGACTAAAATTTTTTCTCCTTTCAGTTTGAAAGCTGACATTCTACTTTTCAAAATGTAATAAGGCATTTTGTTGGCTAAATTAATTTACAATTGGATTTAGTCAATGTATCCTAAAGCTTATAGTCATACGGTGCCAAGAAAGAATACTTGGGATTTAAATGATTTGCTAGAGCAATGACCAGGCTGGGGGATAAAACACACCCTGGTCTTACTTCATCCTCTGTGTCCTTCCCCAGAACATGGCCAGAACCTAATGCCCAGATTATCATGAAGTCCTTGTTTCACAGGATTTTTTTTCTGTTCCAAGGCCAACCTCTGGCATCCCAGCCTCAGAGTAAAGCACAAATGAGATTTAAGTTCAGAAAAGACTAGGCTATCCCCAAGAGAATGAAAATAGGTAGCGAACTCTCTGGAATCAAGTCTAACAAAATGCTTGCCCTCAATGGTAGAGCATGTCCTCTGTTTCAAGGGAGTATAGAGAAGGGTCATGATGAAAAAAAGCCATTTCTTTCAATGAATTGCTTGATTGAGTTCCAATTATGATTTTATTCTTGCCTTGTAATACTTTCAACATGCGGTGTCCCTGGTCCCATTAAAACTGCTGTAAACCTTGCGTGAAATCACCGTATGATTTGCTGCAAGAAAAAGTCCACTCAGAACAGAAAAACCTGCTATGTCTCAGTTACTATCAAATATTTCAGAACTACAGATCCGATGCTTGCTTTCACCTGCTGACCAACTTAGGTTTTCAGGGTCCTTATGAACACTGACTCTACTACATGTACGGATGGGACATTTCCAAAGTTAGTTGGGAAATGACTCCTTTACATCATATGACTCACACTAGTTTCCTGCATTCCCATCCTTATAAGGAGCTCTACACAGAACACAGCATCGCTAAGGACAAAGATCGAATCTAATCATCGCATCTAACAGAAATCTCTGAGAAGTAAAGAGAACACGACCATCTTTGGTCATCCTTTGACGCTTAGATATAAAGAATATTTTAGCTCTCATCCTAAGGGCATTCTTGCAAGGTGGTTCTTTCTATTCCCACTTAATAAATAGCATCAATGAAACTCACTTGGTTTGATCCATTTTTCCAACTGCTGAAGGTGCAGGGAGGATTTGAATCTGAGTCGTGTGAAACCAACACCTATGCCTCTCCCATCCTACCACCCTGCCTCTATGAGAGAATTTTTTGTCCATTATGCTTAACTGAGAGACCCAGCAAGTAGCACGGTAAGAAGAGTGAGCATGAGTTGTAAGAAACACTCATACCCTGCCCTGAGTGAGTCAGTTAAATAGGAGAGGCAGACAAGTAGGCAATCAATCCCACACAGAGTCCTGGAGACATTCATAGGGATAATTGCAAGCACTATGGGAACTCTAGGAAGAACACCTAACCCAGTCTCTGAGGGTTAGCTAAGGCTTCTTGGAGGCAGGAGCAGCAGAGATGAAATCTGAAGGGCAATTAGAGATTAGTGAAGTCACACTAGTTTACCCCCAGCTTTTCAGGCAGGGAAATGTGATAAATGAACTGAGAGGTTAATGAGTGCATGTGGAATCCAGCCAAATGCCACAGCACAATGGAAAGGAAATGCAAATTAGCACAAAGCAATAAAGCATAAACAAACTTTGAATAAACATATTCTAAAACAAATAAGCTGCCGCAAATTCTCCAGCATGGGGCCATACAATATGAGCCCCAAAGGCTCCTCTACATGCACTTTGGCCTGAAACACATTAAAGATGCTGCAGAAAATATCTGAAGTCCATGCCACACTCCAGGCCTCTGTCAATATGGAATTTTTTAATACTAAGCAGAATATCAATGGCAGACGCAAGACAGTCTTTTGTTCTCTGTGTTGCATGAATTTACTGTTTAGTGCAACCAAGTGGCCTATTTTATCCGTTCAAGCAGTTTCTGACATCACTCCTACCCAGCAGCACCCGAAAAGGCCGTGCTCCCAGGTCACTTCAAGATGAGGTGAGAATCTGCCTTTCAAGAGCACCTTTCATTAATTATTTGATTGCATAGTTCCTACTATATACTCCAATTGTGAAATCATTCAGATTCAATACTAGATATTCAAACTTGCCTATAAGAGTCTGTGGCAAGAATTTGGAGGGTACCAATATTGGTGTTGCAAATGTGGGACAAGACAAAGAAACCAACTTTCCCCAACTGTTCTTATTGAAGGATGGAACTTACCACCATTAAAAAATAAATAAATAAAGACTTTGCTTGCTGTAGTCTTAGTTCTAGGGGCAGCAGCACTTTGATTGCTCTTAGTACTTTGCCCCCTTCGGGAAAGTAGTTTATGTATTTTTAATGCCACAGTAATAACATTATTAAAAATAAAACTGGAGGTATAATTTCATTAATATAATTTCAAAGTCATTTGAAAGATTTGGCAAGCCCATTTTTCATAATTGTTCTTTTTTTCTTACTTTAAAAATTGTATTCAATGATGGCTGATAGTGAATTTTACTCCACACCAAAGGGAAGAGAATAAAACTGAGCTAGGTCTAAACGAGAACAAGCCTAAACCATACTAATTAACATGATTCAATTGAACAATAATGGTTTCACAACAATTGACTTTTGGCATTCCAGCTTAATTATTGTACAGTAGGCAGAGAAATGTATGCTGCTTCCCACTTAAAGCAATTTGGAAAGAAGCAACATCTTTGAAGTATGTGTGGCACCAAGTGTTTTTTTTTCCTCGCCCACAATTTGTGAATATTGTTTGAGAAAACACCATTAAGTCAAATAACCATAGTCTAATTAAGTCTTTTGTAGTTTTGAGGTGGTTTCATGAAATGCCAGGGGAGCTATTTGACTCTTCACTTGACTGGAAGTTCAGAAGCTGAGTGAATTTAACCCCTGAGAAAATAAATGCTGGGAAGTATTGGGGTTGAAATAGAATTGCTTAATGTGATGTTAGAAAAACAAAACTGAAGGGCTTGTTCAGCACTTCTGCCAAAACATCACAATTACACTCCAGGCAAGTCCCAATCCCTCCTCTGTGCTCGGACAGGAGCAGCTCAAGAGGATTAGCAGAGAAGCTCCAGGGACACAAGCATTTGGGATTTCAACCATAAGGACCTGTCACGTTATGATTACAGACCCCCAAGCTAGAAGAAAAAATGTATTTTTCAGAAAACTAAGTTTATTTGCTTGATGGATAAGAGAGTGCTATGTGCCTCAAGAAATGAGTTGAGCAAGTCTCCTGGACTAGAAAGTAGTAGAGCCAGTGTTGAGTCAGAGGAGCGGAGTTTGTTCCATGTTATACTCTTAAGCATAGGCTGTCTTGAGTATGGCCATGCTTGTCTTCAATGTGTAGTTCAGTCTCTGTATTCCTATAAAAATGGCTTAAGCATAGGCTGTCTTGAGTATGGCCATGCTTGTCTTCAATGTGTAGTTCAGTCTCTGTATTCCTATAAAAATGGCACTGATTAGAGGATCCACAGCTCACATTGCCAATCCTATAAGAGTTTTATAAGTGCTATTTACTTCTTCACTGTATATTCCCTATAGATAGATAGGTAGATAGATAATGATAGATTTAATAGATTAAGTAGAGATGATAGATTTAATAGATTAGAGGGATGATAGATAATGATGGATAGTTATAAGAGATAATAATAGATAGATGATAGCTCAGATAGGAATGATAGATTTAATAGATGATAAATTAGTGATGATACATTTACTAGATAGATAGAAAGATAGATTAGATAGATAAGATAGATAGATAGATAGATAGATAGATAGATAATAAATACCTTAATCATCAGAATGTAAATCGTCTGGAACTTGAATCAGACTCCATGCTTGATTGCTAATTGATAATTGCTTGGTGGGATTATTCAGCAAACACAGGCAATAAATATAAGGTCTGTGGGGTTGACAAGCCTTGAGACCTATTTCAGTAATTCTTAGAGTATGGTGCGAGGACTTTCATCAAAATGAAATATATATATATGTGTGTGTGTGTGTGTGTGTGTGTGTGTGTGTGTGTACAAATCCTTGATTTCTACCTCAAACAAATGTTCCAGTGGTTTTGTATTCATTCAAAATGTGAGAGCCACTGCATTAATATAGTTGATGATGTAAGAGAGTAGGTGACTTTTCCCTGCCACATAGCATTGAAACAGGCTCTGAGACAGGGCAAAGTTCATTGCAACCCAGTCATGAGTTATCACCTATCTGGGAGGACAGTTAAGGAAATCTTAAGTAGGTCATGAAAATAAGGGAACTGAATTTTTTCTTAGCTAATTTGTACTTAGCTAATTGTACTTTGTTAGCTGATTTGAGGCATTGTTATCTATATAATACCTAGGTGAAGACAGTATTAATTTCTGCAAATAGATATTGAAAAAGTTATGTAACTTGCCCAGAGTCAACCAGATAATCAAAATAATGCCAAGACTCAAACCTACATCATTTTATTCCAAAGTCAACTTCTCCTGATACACCATGCTCAAACTTGAAAACTTGGTAACAATTAAAAGTAGCTCTCATTATATTGAAATAGATCTGTTTTACAATGCCAGGTTTATGAATAAAATTTGTGAATAGGATGTGAAAATTAATCGATTTTAGCAGTTTTTAATTTATCAAGGCAATGTGATTTTTTTGTGTGTGGTTAGGCCAATAGAAACACATCAATTTACCATTCTATAAAATCCTCCTCTTTTACCTGAAGGCTTCATACTTTTCATATAGCTTTTTAAACCACAAAATGATTCTGTCATATACTGCTACGTGATGTGCCTTATAAAAGTCAAGGCATTATTTATATCTCAGAAGAGCTAAAAAGAAGATATTTTGAACTTGGTAAAAAAAAAAAGGAGGGAGGAGAAGCTGTAAAATACAGTAAGAAGTTTCAGTGGGAGGAGAAGCTGTAAAATACAGTAAGAAGTTTCAGTGGAAGTGGACTTGTGCCACTGGAGATAAAGGATTTCAAAACATACTTTGCAGTCTTACAATTAAATTTTAAGTCAGCAAAAGTCCCCAACATTTATGATAGATAAAATGTCTCTGAGCAGCAACTCACAAGTAATTCAAAACAGAAATCCCAGAAAGTAGGACCATCCTGGGACTCATTTAATCTGGTGGTTGGCAAACAGAATAGGGTCGTGAAGAGCCGGGAAAGGCAGTCTAGCAGAAAATTAGAGGTATTTCAACCAAACTAACATAAGGTCAAGAGTTCAGAGCCTTTTTCAAGCAATTCCCCTTGCTCTGAACCCTGATGGCAATTAGAGCACTGGACGGTAATTCCAGTGGTCCCAGGACCCTACTAGAGTGGAGGGCACAGAAGAGTTCCTTTTGTTTCTACTGGTGCTCACAGAGCTTTCCAGTCTGTGGTTGGCTCACCCAAATAAATACAGGGTGAGGCTGACTTTCAAGACAAGCTGCTCTGTGCTGGATCAAGCAAAGAAACTGAGAAGTAGGATGCTAGAAGCCAGAGTGGAGGCCTATTGCCTTTCTGACTGAACCAGCATATCCAAGATGGCTCGATGTGGGCAACTCAGATTTCAAACATGCCACTGAGCTAGTGGAATATCAGGATTTTAGTGAGGATTCAAAATTGTTCATGTATTTCTCCTTTTGTTTTTGGCTTGAGACTTCTCGTGACCCACGCTAAGTCCATAGTTAAGATGGAAAATGGGGAAAGTTAGCTTGTACCTCTCCATTTCTGTCTTATGAGCTTTTCCATGGGAATTCAATGTGACAAAGGAGAAAAGAACAGGAGGTGGATCTGGATCAGAATCCTTCCAGTGCATCTTAATAACTGTAGGGTCTCTGTCCCCTTGAAAAATTGGGGACAATTCTACTCACCTAATCTGGCTGTTATAAGGATGCAATGAAACGATATGTGTATATTACTTTGCATTTGCCTACATATAATTTTATAAGGTTATCAATATGACTCTCATACAAATATAAAGTAAGCATGTGCCCAAAATACACTTAAGTCGTAGTGATGGAACCATCTATACACTAACACTGGCTCATAGAATTCAAGTGGTTATATAGTCCACCAGGACAGGCTAACTGAAATAAGTACACTGAGTTAGAGACAAAACTGATTTTTGTCCTACAGGGCAATAAAACCATATCCATGGAGGTCATCTCTTGTACCAGAAATGAATTACTTGCATCTCTGTTGGACAAAAGAAAATCTATAAGTTACTATGGAATTTCATAGTTTTGACCTTAAGTGATAGAAAACAGTAAAACAAATAAAAGCACAAACCCTTAGAGAATTGAATCATCCTTAGACGGGTCTCTTGGATAATGACCCCTTATGACTTTGAAAGTAGATGCAGTCATCCTTTTGTTTCCCAAGTCTTAGATAATTTTCTCAACAGTCCCCTGTTGTATCATAAATAATCTCCAAAGAGTCTTCATATTACGAAAAGTCTGGTTTCACCATGTTTGGACCCGATTAATTTAGATGGGGACAGTTAAAGGTATTAATTAACTATATAAGCATCCTTGGACAGTAAATTCAGAACTCCTGTTTTAAGCTGCTACTAAGGCCAGGAAATTAACTTCTAAATGGAAATTTCCAAAGGACTCTCTGTATTTTTAAAAGCCTTTCTTTTTCCAGAAATGTTTCTGTTGTTCTTGTTGGCTCTTTTAATCCAAGTCATATTAATTTTCTATTGCTGCTTAGATAAAATACCACAAACTCTGTAGTGTAATACAGTACAAATTCATTCTCTTCTAGTTTGGGAGGTCAGAAGTCTGACACTGGTGTCCTGGGGCCAAAGTCAAGTGTTGGCAGGGCTGATTCCTTCTGGATGCACAAAGGAAAAATTGATTCCTTTCCCTTTCCCATTTTTGGGGGGTATTCTGTAATCCTTGCCTTGTAGACTTTTCCTTCTGTTTTCAGAGCCAGTAATGTAGCAACTTTCAGCCTTCCTCTCTGTTCTCCATTTTTATCATCATATCACCATATGTCCATCTAACATCCCAGTACCAAAAAAAAAGAAAACAAAGAGAAATGGATCAGCATGGTATTCCTATAGTATCTGTACATTTTGGTAAATTTACTCTCATTGAGGTATT
The DNA here is from genome assembly GCA_004027185.1 of Glis glis. Classification (NCBI taxonomy): domain Eukaryota; kingdom Metazoa; phylum Chordata; class Mammalia; order Rodentia; family Gliridae; genus Glis; species Glis glis. The sequence continues at coordinate 2,936 of PVJS01060579.1, read as the reverse complement.
CAATATCTGGTAGATTTTGTGGCCTGCCAGGAAATTACCTGCCTTGTCACCTATAAATCTGAGATCCTGTAAACCATAGAAAAAAATAAGACAGCAGTTTCCTGTAACTTGGTTCTAGATTTGAATACTTGTTCCTTAATAGTGTCTTTGCTATACTCAATAAATGAGATTTGTTCTCAGATATGAAAATCCTGGTGTATTAGTCAGGATTCTCCAGAGAAACAATATCAATGGGAATGAGAATATATATATATACATACATACATATATATATATGCACATTGAATATATATATTGAATGAATATAGATAAATATACATATATGAATACATATACGCAATAACAATTGCCGTATTGATGTTTCCTTAAGTTCCAAAGCCTATACTAATGACTCTATTCAAAGTTCCAATAGGTAAGAGTAGTACCTGGCACCATCTTTCCACAAGGTTCTGAGATTGCCATTCTTTGACAAAGACTCAGTTTCCAGACTGGAGCTTATAGCAAGATCTTCAAACATGAAGATAAAGCAGAAACTACTTCTTTATGGGAATGGGAGGACTGTCTGAGCAGATTAGATAGAAGGTAAATTATAAACTTTTATGTTTTCTCATTAAGAGCAGACTGAATTCTCCAAACCCAATTGCCAGTTTAAAAAAAGAGAAAATAAAACTTGAGTTTTACATTAATGTAGTATTTGGCAGAAAAGGATTCTCAAAACTTAAGACATATATCTTATTAATAAACCAGCAAAACTAGGTAATCTTTACCAAAATTTCAACACTCTTCTTTGCTTTTATTCAGACTCATCTGCATACAATCTGCATAGATATATTCTAAGACAAATAAAACTCAGTTTACTATGCATGCTCATGCCTTTCCATTACCTATACTTTTTCATAATTTGGAACATAATTTTCTCACCTTGTAAACAAAAGTATAGCTCATTACCTTCAGATGCATGAACTCCCTAGAGGCACACAATCCTTTGAACACCTTCTTCAAAGTAACAAAAATAAACATGTTCATGAAAATGACCCCAGGTTATATCTTTTCTATAAAATATAAAAATAATAAGATCCATAAATATACAGTACATATATAAAGATATATAATAACCAGTATGCCAACATTAGCTGTCACTGAGAAACTATCCAGATATCCAAAGATTATCTACAAATTAACTTGATTTCATGATAGCACAAGATCTTAAACTTAATAATAAACTTTGAAATTGTGTTTAAACGCCAGGCGTGGTGGCGCATGCTTGTAATCCCAGTACTTTGGGAGGCGGAGACCAGAGGATCCGGGTTCACAGCCAGCCTCAGCTCTCGCTCTCTCTCTCTCTCTCTCTCTCTCTCTCCTTAGTGAGGCCCTCCGCAACTTTGTGAGACCCGGTTTCAAAATAAAAAGTATAAAAAATAGGGCCGGGGGCGTAGCGTGGAGGTAGAACGCCCCTGCGTTCAATCCCTGGTACCGCAAAAAAAAAGAAAGAAATTGTGTTTAAAGTGATACATCATAAATCATAATTACTGTTGATATAAAAATTTGTCAGAATCCTAATTCAATATAATTACATACATAATTTTACATCTTCTTCACCTTAAAAACCATGTGGCAAGGCTAGCTTATTTGATCAGGAACCAGTATAAGAAGTTTAGAAATTCAGATTAACCAGCCTCTTTCATCAGGAGAGAAAAACAAATCTGTAAAAAAAAAGTTTATTTGAAATTTAAATTCACACTGATAAAATTAGGAGACAAGCACATAATGAGTTTTTCAGCTAATTTTCTAAAATTAATTCAGTGTGGTCAAAATGCACTTGGGTTAGAGGAGCCTCAGTTTTTATACAAAAATGCTTCTGAGATAGCAATTTCAGTGAGTTTGCTTCAAGTATAGTATATAAAATGTATTAAAACTTCAGTTTCTCTCCATTGTGGGAATCTTAGGACTGTTGATAGAAACAATCAAATATGTAAACAATAAAAACTGTAGCCGGGCGTGGCGCACGCTTGTAATCCCAGTACTTTGAGAGGCGGAGACCGGAGGATCCGGGTTCGCGGCCAGACTCAGCTCTCTCTCTCTCTCCCCCGTTTCTCTCTCTCTCTCTCTCCCTCTCTCTCCCTGTTTCTCTCTCTCTCTCTCTCTCTCTCTCTCTCTCTCTCTACATAGTGAGGCCCTCCACAACTTCGTGAGACCCGGTTTCAAAATAAAGTATAAAAAATAGGGCCGGGGGTGTAGCACGGAGGTAGAACACCCCTGGGTTCAATCCCCGGTACCGCAAAAAAAAAATAAATAAAAAATAAAAAAATAAAAACTGTGATCCTTTACTTTGTAAGGTTTTACTACCTACTTTATTAATAGCTTCTGAGGTAGGAATATAGTTCACACACGATGAGGTGAGAGGCTTCTTGCATTTTCAGACATGGTCACAGCCACCGTGAGTGGCAGCTCCTGGTCTACAACCTCAGCCACTACACGTTGCCACTGATAGAGAATGACCTACCAGCCATGTGCAGCTCAGATTCACGTACGCAGGTGGCCCTCTTGACCATGTTCTTGAGACTGGTCTGGCAGTCAAATACCCACTAGTCTGTACACTTGGCTGCAGCCCAAACCAGGAGCTTCTGAGACACAAAGTGCTCTCTTACTAGACAGTGGAGGTGGCTGGGGATCCAAGACCAGACACAGGGCCCTGCACTCAGCTGCGGAGGAGAAATGACTCAAGCCAGAGTTAGGTAAGACAGCTTTGAACTGACAGACTTGACCACAAATCATCAGAACCAAAACACATGCTTGGAAGAAAAGGAAAGGGAGGTAGAGAGAGAGGGAGAGGGAAAGGGAGAGGGAGAGGGAGAGGGAGAGGAGGGGGAGAGGAGAGGAGAGGAGGGGGAGAGGAGAGGAGAAGAGAGAGGAGAGGAGAGGAGAGGAGAGGAGAG
>PVJS01060578.1:0-11202 GCA_004027185.1 Glis glis | reverse complement strand
GTGAGGCCCTCCGCAACTTCATGAGACCTGGTTTCAAAATACAGTATAAAAAATATGGCCGGGAGTGTAGCGCAGAGGTAGAACGCCCCTGGGTTCAATCCCTGGTACCGCAAAAAAAAAAAAAAAGAAAAGAGAGAGAGAATAGTGCCGGGCGTGGTGGTGCACGCTTGTAATCCCAGTACTTTGGGAGGCGGAGACCAGAGGATCCGGGTTCACGGCCAGCCTCAGCTCGCTCTCTCTCTCTCTCCCCCTGTCTCTCTCTCTCTCTCTCTCTCTACTTAGTGAGGCCCTCCGCAACTTCATGAGACCCGGTTTCAAAATAAAGGATAAAAAAAATAGGGCCGGGGGCGTAGCACAGAGGTAGAACGCCCCTATGTTCAACCCCTGGTACCGCAAAAAAAAAAAAAAAGAATAGTGAGCAATTCAGGAAGGTGCGTGCGTGTTCATATTAAGGTCTGTTGTATATCTGTATGTTTTATATTTGTGTGTGTCCAAGTATATGTGTGTGTGTGTTGTGTGCATGTAGGCAGTGCATGTTGTATATTTGTGCTTGTACATGTGTGCACGTGTGTTTCTGTAGGTGCATATGTGTCTAATGTGTGTGAGTATATGCACGTGTGCATGTATATGCATTCAGGTCTGCATGTGTCTGAGCATGTATATATGTATGTAAACACCCATACCACACCAAACAAAAGTTCAGGTGGAAAGTGGGATATGCAGTAGAATTGGAGGGCCAAGGAAGATCTCCTTCCTTTCTTTGGGGTTTATTTTGAATTTTTTTAGAAAGCTCCACAGTAAAGGACTATGGAAAAACTAAGAATAGAAAAGACGGCAATACCTCCCAGCCAAACTGAGAATAGTGGGGAATCTCCAGCCCAGAATACCCCGATGACTTGGTAATTACTCATTATACAGAGACTTATGAGCTGCAAAAGGTGGTTTGTTGGGAGAGCATGCCTCCCCGCCTAGCTATGCTGCGAAGCGCAGGCCAGCTCCCTTCCCTGCAGCGGGCAACGATTAGAGCAGCGCAGATCCAGAGGAAATACCACGGATGCCAAGCCGGGCCCATCACAGATTCCAGACAATCCTAATTGTCCAAATCCAGGAGAGGGGACAAAGATCCTGAGTCTAGACAGCAGAGACGACTCCGGCTCACAGCCAGTGGGTGCTGGCGGGGTGGACCGATGCCTCAGGATTGTTACCCTCAGAAACAGTCACCCCTGCCAGCTTGTCCTGCTCCTAGAGACCAGCAGGCGTTACTCCTGCTAAGCCGTCTCCACTCGGGGGCCCCAGCACCCCAATGTGCATCACAGGGGCATGCGAGGAAGGCTCTCACCTGCAGAGCCCCAAAAGACTGACCCGGAAGCAGCAGCTGCTGCAGTCGGCAGAGGGTGGGCACTGGGCACAAGGGAGGCAGAGGGGCTTCGAGCCATGTCGGAAGTAGGCAGATGCCCCCAGGGCCTGACGCTTCCCCAGCAACTGAGCAACTCCGCCCAGACTCTGCCCCACCACGAACACCGAGACCCCAAAGACACTGGGCTTGGACACAGCAGAGGAGAGGCAAGAAACGTGGCCGCAAACTGGAAGAATTAAGCGACAGCTTGCATGCTGAACGGTGTAATTCCAAGCCCCATGCCCTGCAGGTGCCCAGACCACTGGCAGCCAGGCCAGCGCACACCGCCAGGCGGCACATGGGCGGGTGCTCCTCAGGAGAACCCAAGTGGCGCCAAGGGAAAGACCCACAGAGGCTGGATCCAGAGTCCTCCGACCAGGAGCCGCTGGCTGCCTCCGTCAACAGGCCTGTCCCCAGGGAAGGAAGGGCCGAGCAGCTGGCAGAGTGGAGAGCTAACCCCTCAGTCAGAAGATATCGTCCAAAATTGATAAATCCAGAAACAGCAGAATAAACAGTTAGAAATCTGGAGGGAATGATCAGAACCAAAAGGGCGGGAAGTGGCCACCCCTGGGAAATAGGATTGAGCTGTAGGGCAGAGGATTCTGTTTTTCCTTATAAGCATTTTAGGACCATTTGACTATTAGGTTATATGCATGTTTAATTTTTAATAAAATTAAAATAATAAAGGAGAGTGGAGAATGGGAGCTGGAAGTTGACAGCTGTGTAACCCCACAAGGGGGGTTTACTAGAGACACCAGCATCAACGCCTTTCAGGGCTTCTTCCAGGAGGCCCAGGATGTGCCCTCCTGGCCTGAGAAGGGAGGAGCACTGTGAAGGAGCCAAGCCTCTCACTCCAGGGCCTCGAGCGCACAGGGCGGTGCTGCCATTTCAGCAAGCAGCCGAGCTCTCCCGAGCGCACAGGAAGCTCACCTGTCTTCTCATCATGAACCCAGTGTGGGTGACTCCTCCCTGCTGGGCGGTCAGCAGCCCCTGCTTCAGTCACCTCCCTGGACCCTGGCAGGATTCCAGGAGGTGGCCTCCCCCTGCAGGTGACAGTCTGTATTCTGTAATGCCAGATAAAGAACTGAGACCCACCTGATACTTGGGAGGCTGAGACAGGAGGACTGCAGGTTCTAGATCAGCATACAGTCACTTAGCCAGACCTCGTTTCAAAATAAAAATAAAATAGGGCTGGGGGTTTAACTCAATGGTAGAGTCCCTGGGTTCAAGCCCCCAGTACAAGGAAGAAAGAGAGATAATCTGAGATAGAGATGGAGTTGGAGATGGAGAGGGAGAGGGAGGGAGATGGAGATGGAGATGGAGAGAGATGGAGATGGAGAGAGATGGAGATGGAGAGGAACGTAGAGATAGGAAGGAAGGAAGGAAGGCAGGAAGGCAGGCAGGCAGGAAGGAAGGAAGGAAGGAAGGAAGGAAGGCAGGCAGGCAGGCAGACAGACAGGCCCAGAACAGGGCCTCTTCTACAAAGAACTTAGGAATGTCCCCAAACACTGTCAAGACACCACCAGACATTTATCAGGATATCCAGGTCACAGCTAATTCCCCACCTCATGCCAGAAACATACATGAACAACATGGAGGTGCTTTCCAGGGATGTCCTCAGGCAGCCGGGCTCCAGAGAGTCCTGACAGGCACCGCCCCCACGGGCTCCCTCAGGCTATGGTTGCTGGTTAATGGCAATGAGGTTTGGACGTGGTGGAGAACTTGCTCCACATGTTAGGCACACATCAATGCGCCTATCGCACGACACATCATTATGTTAACTTGAGTGCAGGTCCCACGTCAGCATAATGCATTGGAATGATGGGAATTGCAGTTTGAAAGGATGGCTAGATCGGTGATTCATTAGATTCAGGAGACAGCAGTACAGTGGCGCACACCTGTAATCCCAGTATTTGGGAGGCTGAGCGGGAGGACTGTAAATTCAAGGCCAGCCTCAGCAACTTAGTGAGATCCTGTTTCAAAAAAAGTATATAGGACTGAGGTATAGCTCAGAGGTAGAATGACACTGGGTTCAATCCCCAGGACCAAGGGAGGGAGGGAGAGAAAGATGAATCAGGGGACAAAAGAGAAAGAGGAGTCAGAGAGAGTACCAGGGGTGTGCTTTGGCACCTTTAAAAATGAGGCAGCTCTCGTGAGACCCAGGGAAGTCAGAAGATGCTTGCCAGGATGGGAGTCAGGAGGAAGAGGAAGAGGAAGAGGAAGAGGAAGAGGAAGGAGAAGGAGCTTGAGATAATAACAGGACATCCAGGTGCCCAGGAAAGGGGTTCGGACTCTGATGACCCACAGAGTGGACATTCAGAAGGGGTGAGGGGGGCGCTGGGCGTGGTGGCGCACGCTTGTAATCCCAGTACTTTGGGAGGCGGAGACCGGAGGATCTGGGTTCGCAGCCAGCCTCAGCTCTCTCGCTGTCTGTCTGTCTCTCTCTCTCTCTCTTTCTCTCTCTCTTTCTCTCTCTCTCTCTCTCTCTCTTCCTCCCTCTCTCTCTCTCTCTCCTCTTAGTGAGACCCTCCACAACTTCATGAGACCCAGTTTCAAAATAAAGTATAAAAAATAGGGCCGGGGGTGTAGCACGGAGGTAGAACTCCCCTGTGTTCAATCCCCGGTACTGCAAAAAAAAAAAAAAAAAAAGAAGGGGTGAGGGGGCCGGGAAGGAGAAGGTGGTACAGAGTGCAGATCACACAAATGTGGGTGTCCATGGTGGACAGGAAGGGCACTTGAAGAAGCCACCACAGGGGTCAGGAAAACCTGCAGAGAGGGTGGCCCCCAGAGTCCCCTCGTCTCCTTCCCTTCCACCTTCCTGCCACACTGTGACTAACTGCTTATTGACCAAGAAGTATTTCATGTTCATTATAGGAAAATTCTATTACCAGACCTCAGTGCGTCAGTGTTAAGGTGCTATCTGTACTGATCCAATTAATTAATTAGATAACTAATAGCATTTTCCGGCCTCCTTCTAACCAGGAGAAAGAAGATTCCCAGGAAGGGTATGCTTTTCGCTTCAATCTCAAGCCTTCCGTGTCCCCAGCTTCCGGGGAAGGTCGCCTGTTTCCCAGGGGAGGAGATAAATGATCGGAATTGCTAAATTTTGCATTCGCCTGCCTGCACTCTGCTTGTTCTGCTCCAAGGGCCAGGGTGCAGTTCCAGCACTGCCTGTGCCTGGGGGAAGCCACCCGGCTTATGCACCCAGGCCACCCACGCCCACAAGGGGAGGGGAGGCCCAGACTGGTGCCTGGGTCTCTCGGCTGGTTCAGAATTCCTGGAGATGAGAGGTGCAGGGGAACAGCGGAGCTGTGTCCTGGGCTACCTTCCGATCCCACACCCACTATGGGCAGCGGACCTGGGTATGAAGCGACGGTTACGGGCTCTGCGGGAAGATAATCCTGGGATCCAATTCCAGTTCTAATGCCCAAAGTGCAGCCTGGGAGGTCACACACCCTCGAGGCCCCTGGTTGCCTGGCAGGACTGTCAGGAACAAGGTCTTGGTCCATTAGCCAATCCTGGAGCCAGATAGGCAAGGAAGAAAAATAACATGGAGAAACCCAGGTCTCTTCCTTCACGACTCTCAGACTCCCATCTGCTGCCCGTCCTTGCTCATTTCGCAGATGGTACCAAGGGCCTCCTGCGTGTCTGGCGCAGTTCTAGGCACTCGGGGACGCCCTGTGAACAAACCCAGCTGAAAACCCCTCGCCCTGCGGTACTCACACGCTGGGGGGTGGGAGGAGGTGAGGGCTGCAGGTCAGATATCAAATAAATAAACTAAACAAAGAAATGGCCAAATACAGAGTGCGGAAGAGGCTCTGAGGAACAGAACACAAGGAACGAGGGAGGGGCCTGCGGGGCGGGAGGGTGTGGCTGCAAGTCACGTGGTCAGGGAAGGCCTCACAAAGGGATGTGGAATGGGGGCCTGCAGGAGGAGCTAGAGGACATTCTAGACAGAGGGGGGACAGTCTGCATTCCCAGAGTCTCCATGCACCTGGCAGTTCCCCCTGGGTCTCCAAATGCTATTGTTATAGTGCTGAGCACACAGCAAGTGCCAAATAAAGACATTCTGAAGGGTGATTTTTCAAGCCCAAGGCCCCAGCTCCGGATAGCACAATATGGGGCAGCTGGAACACTCAGCATTCAGCCCGGGCGTTGTGGCACCGCCGCCCCCAAGGCCCCCAGCCCGAGGAGCCTCTGCAGCGTGCGCACCTCATTATTGAACAGGTGAGCGGGGCTCCGGGGCCTTCTCTGTAATTAGGGCAATATCTGCGCAAGGGCTATATTTATAACCCCCAGCCCTCAGCAAGCCTGGGAGACGAGGCCCGCGTCCCTGTGCGGCTCCTATACCAACATCTATATGTGAGCTGATTACGACAATTAATTTAATAGGGATTCCTCCACACAAACAATGTATCATTTTATTAAGAAACTCTATAAATGTCGGTGGTGCAATTCATTTTTATTAATTTTCTAAAATGAAATTAGCAGTGGCGGTGGCAGTGGCAAACGGAAGTTGTGCTGCTCATTCAGTGAGCACGGGTGTCATTAATTCCTTAATACCAGGAGGCCGGTTTGTATGAACTCAGCAGTTAACTGCACCAATTAATTTCAATACTAGAGATGGGGGGGTCCAAACTCAACAACTAATTTAGGAAGGTCCTTGAACAACCCTGGCAACTTTTCCTTCTCCTGGGACTGGAGGCTTTCTAGTGTAAACTGGGAGTGTGTATTATAATGCTAATAGGAACCCCGGTCCTCACCCTCAGCCGTTAGCCAAGAAATTCCTCTTTCCAGGGCTTGGGGAAATTCTAGCAGATACCTCCTGTCAAGAGGCAGGGGACTCCCTGTGCAGGGCAGGGACCCTCACGCATGCAAAGCAGGATCACAGATATCACCCCATTCTATCCTCCAGTGAGGACAGGATTAAAAAGCAGCTCCACTTTCTACTAGAAGAAGAAAAGGAGCCGAAATGATTTTCTTGCCATCACAAAGCTATTGAGTGACAGAGCCAGGCTCGACCCAAAATCTGTCAATATGGAAACCCACGTTGCTGCTTCGGCCCTGCACGCCCTGGGCCGCAGGACAGTAAGCCTCTGGCTCTATTTATCCTCCAAAAAGTCCAGAGACTGGGCGTGGCCATGTGTGACATTCACTTTTCCATCAAAACCCACATTCTGGAGGCTGAAATGCGAGGTACAACCCTGGCCTTGGAATGTTCTGCTGGGCTGTGGTCATGGCGTGCGTGTGCGTGTGCGTGTGGGAAGCCAGAGGCAGTCTGGAGAGCCCCACTCGAGATCAAGAGCGGCTTTCTCCTCCCACTTAGACTGGAGGAGCATCTTATGGAGAAGAGAAGAGAGAGGCTGGAGGCAGCTGGTGACAGAAGCCATTGCGACCAGGGACCAGTGCGAAGGCAGAAACTAGACTCACCTCCCTCTCCCCAGAGCAACGAGGCCAGTGGTTCTCAAAAGGACTGGCCACATCCCACCATCTGGGAACTTGTTCGAAATGACAGATTCTCAGGCTCCACTCCAGATCCACTGTGTTCATAAAAAGTCCTCTAGCTGATCTGATGCCCATGCAGATTTGAGATGACTACCCCGGAAGTGTCCCCAGAAGAAAAGAGAGGTGACTGTGCCCGGCTTTCCGCCTCTGTGATGTGGCTGAATTCTGTACTCCCCACCCCTGCCCCCGCTCCGTGGAAGTATGTCCTTCCCAAGCCCGTTCTTATTGGGCTTGGTCATGGGACTTGCTTCGGCTACTGGATTTGTGAGCGGGCATGACACATGTGGCCATATCAAGGCAGGGGTTTTAATTGTGCCTGCATGTATTGCTTGGGCTTTTAAGCCCCTGTCCTCCTCCATGAGAACCAGTTGTCCCAGTTGGAGGGGACTTCCTTGGCCTAGACTCTGTAACAAAAGATTGATGGAGCGGTCCTGACCCCAAACCAAAACCTTAGGCAACCCATGGACCCATAAGCAGGAAATAAACTTTGGTTGTTATAAGTCACTATGTTTGGGGATTGTTTCTTATGTAGCAGTATCACAGCAAAAGCTAACTGTTACAAATCATTTGATTGTATAGCAAAGGGAATCATGGCCACAGAAGGCCGAGGCGCTGCGGACATCCCGCAGGAGGATTCTCTTTCAGGTGTCAGACTGAAAGTTTGAAGAGTGACCCAGGGAAGGGGAGTCCCAGCCACCAATCCCCCTTGCTTCAATATCCTCTAAGCTCTCATCTAAAGGATGCTAACCAGTAAACATCTAAGCCTGATGAAGTCATATTTTGAAATACCTTCTAGAATAAGTGAAAATTTTCAAGGGGGAGACCCTGCCCTCCACAGCTAGAAGGATGGACAGGTCAAGATTGGGACCGAGGGTGCAGAGGACTCACCTTACCCCTTTACCTGGTCCCAGTTAGAGGCTTTGGAGATTCTGTCCAAATAAAGCAGCCTGGGCATTTGGCCTCTTACATTCAAACCACAGTCCAGTCACCCTGCAAGCCACACTCCAGTTCGCCCCCCTTCGGCTAACACACACCTGGCCCTGTCACCGCTAATAGAAAAGTTGTGGTAATTGCAAGAGGGTGACCACGAATTTCTGAAGCTCTGGAATGTAACATGACAAAAATAAAAACTTAGAGTTGGGGAAGAAAGAAGACGCTGCCTTTAAAACAAGCGCTAAATCCCAACCTCGCCATTCTTCACAGAATAATAACATCACTTCCCCGGGCAGAACGCAGGTTGGCCGTATTTTCGCCAATTCCCTCTATTCCCCAGCGGTGAGAGAAGTTAAATGTTTGTGGCAGTGAGTAGGTTCGAGGACATTTACTGCATAATAAGCCACAAAGCCAGCCATTGCTTCTGATCTGGGGGAATCCTTTTACCAGCATTCAAGAATAACTCGACTTTCCGTTTGTAAAACACATCTAGATGAAGGGGGGCAGTTCCCACTAGTTTCTGTTTTTTTAAAAGTGCATTTCTAGAGAAGACTGGTGGCAGAAGGGTACATTCCCAAAATAAATGCCCCCGATGGCCCCGTAAAGGCTTCTAAGCCCCCAGCTAAAGGACCCAGCCCTGGGCCGCAGGATGAAAGCTCCGACTTGCACGGTTTAAATCCACCTGATTATATTCGCCACCGTGGTCTCAGTCCAGTTAATGAGACCACAGTGTCACAGTCCATCAAGCACAACATGGCATTTCCAACTTGTTGCCCCGAATTGGCTGGCCAAATCAGGTAATCCACGAAAATCAATCAATCCATTTACTGTACATAGTTGAAAAACTGCAAGATCCGGGACATTACCTTGTCTTAGGGGATGTGGTTAGCCATTCTTCGTGTTTCTCAAATGTTATTAAATAAGCTGCAATTTCCTGAAACAGAAGAATAGAAAGATAATAACAACAATTAGCTCACGTTGGACCCTGAGAAGTAAGAAAGTTTCTGTTGTGCCCCAGCTGCTGTCCTCCTCGCCAGGCTGGGACTCCGGCTCCACTAGAAAAAACGCTCCGCTTGGACTCTGCTTCTATTATTGATTTTCTGAGTCCTTTCCACTCAACCTGCCATCCAATAATAATCAAAGCACCAGGTTTCAAAAGAGGAGTCAGAGGCAAGGACAAAAATATTTCTCTGTGGGAGGAAAACATCAGACACCCTCTCAGATTCTAAATGTCATTAATTCGAAGGAAGGGACAACACATTCCAACAACAGGCTTCTACTTAGGCAGGGTCGTCATTGGAAAAGTTTAGTCTGTGTTTCTGAAGTTGGACGAATCTTTCAACTCTGTTACAAGGGACGCCTCATTCTCTCAGCTTGATTCCCAACCCCTGAGCCACATCACAGAAAGATTACAAGGAAAAGAAAAGATAACGCCTTATTCCGGAGAGAAAGAGAGAAAGAGAGAGTTAGCCTTTCCCGCTACTGATAACTTGATCTATGGAGCAGTGCTTCGGAGAAGAGCGATGTCAGCTGAGTTTAAGGCGAAGATGGAGAAAATGTGGGCACCTGAAGGTAGATTAAATATTTATAAACACAACAACATCACTGCAGATAGAATTACTGATTTATTAATAATTTCCATAAAAAGCCAGTGGGTGACAACCAGCCTAAGTCACTGCTCCGGCTCTGAGGCATGATATGGCCCATTACTCCCAGCTCCAAACAGATCTGCTAACACGAAATTGGCAGCGATCGTAAGTTAAATTAAGGTTGGGCTGGTACACGTTTCCCTTGATCTTGGTGGTGATAAGACACGTCGCTGCTGCCCTTGACTAGCCGGGGAATGCGGAGCAGAGGCCTCCCGCTCAGCTCTCTCTGCAGCCTGGGATCCTCAGACTGAAGCAGCCTGTCAGTCCAGAGGCCAGAGCCTCTTGGGCTCAGATGTAATGGAGATGACAGCTGTGACCAGAGACGCTGCACGCGGCCTTGAGGGGAAAGGAAGAGGCTTCCACCACACCCAGGTAAGCAGAGCAGATAAAAGTACAAAATACCACCCATGCCATGCAGTATCGAGGCCACACAGCCCAGGTGGAGATGGAGGCCCGGCATCATCATGGGAACCGGCCACTCCCAAGAGGCAGCCCATGAGTGGGAACCAGGAGCCCAGGCCACTGCGGTCCAGAGCCTGCATCTTATACCAAGAACCTGGGCAGCAGCAGCCTGCGCAAAAACAGAGGTGCTTGCGCCGGGCGTGGTGGCGCACGCTTGTAATCCCAGTACTTTGGGAGGCGGAGACCGGAGGATCCGGGTTCGCGGCCAGCCTCAGCGCTCACTCTCTCTCTCTCTCTCTCTCTTTCTCTCTCCCTGTCTCTCTCTCTCTCTCTCTACCTAGTGAGGCCCTCTGCAACTTCATGAGACCCGGTTTCAAAATAAAGTATAAAAAATAGGGCCGGGGGCGTAGCGCGGAGGTAGAACGTCCCTGCGTTCAATCCCCGGTACTGCAGAAAAAAAAAAAAACAAAAAACAAAAAACAGAGGTGCTCCGTTATCCAAGTTTCTATCACTGATGTCAGCCATAGATGTCAAAAGAGAAGTCGCTGACCCCCGCACTGTGCCCTGCCACCCCTAAGCCTTTTCATGGTTCATTTCCTCTCCCTAGGAAAATCTTCCCCGAGTTCTCACCGGAGGCGAACGTCACTTCCTTTGGCCGGTCCTCCCTAAGTCTTCAGGACAGGGTTAGCTGCCATCCCACGGTTCCCGCGGCCCCAGCACCCTCCTGCCGTGTGTAGGGTTTATCACTCTGTGCTCCGATTGCTTGTTTACTTGGATAACATCCCCATTGGTCTGTGCGAGGGTAAGGGACATGTCATCACTAATGTGTCCCCAGGACTTAACAGTGTCCTGGGGCACACAGGAAACATCTAATAAATGTTTGTTAGATAGGCTGGATGAATGGGTGAGTGGATGGAGGGAGGGGCTGGGGAGGAAGAAGAGTCGACACTGTAGAAATAGACATGCATTCTTAAGTGAATGTGCGTGTGTCTGTGTGTCTGATGGTGTGTGTGTGTGTGTGTGTGTGTGTGTTCCTGAAGGTAGTTGAAGTGAGATCTTAGAAGTGGCAGCAACGCATGGGAGTTTCTAGGCAGCATTTGCCAGTTATTGAATTAACGAAGTTACAGTAGGAACACATCATGGCAAAGAGCGCAAGCCCGGGAGGCAGACCTGACCTTGGGTACCAGCTCAGCCACACACCGGCTGCCTCATCTTGAGCACTCTGCTTAACCTATCCAGACCTCAGCTGCCTATGGAACTGTCCTGGGGCAGTTATAAGGAGTGTGTGTGTGTGTGTGTGTGTGTGTGTGTGTGTGT